>ML832965.1:0-10974 GCA_009831015.1 Picea engelmannii
TGGGAGAAGCTGAGAGAACTGAAAGTTTTGCTGAGATCTCTAATTTTGACCTTCCAACTGTCTAAAGAAATTACCTGTAATTTTCCTTTGCAATTACACCAGTCAATAATTATTTTAGAGTCTCCAAACACCTGTATATCAAAAATATGTAATCTAGATGCCAGGATAAGAGTTTCCCAAACTCCTAATAATTCTGCCCTTGTATTTGTACCTGGGCCACAGTTGAATGTCCATTTAGAAGCAAATTTTTCACTGATCTTAATCATCCCCCTGCTCCACTTTGGAGTCCATTAGAGATTGTTGCTCCATCAAACCAGCACACTATAGACCAATCCCAGAATAATGCCTTATTGGTACAAAAATAGGCAATTTCTGAGGTACTAAAAGTCTATCAAAACCTCCAAGAGACTTATAAACTACTGAACAGATGGATGGGCTCCCATTTTCAAATATTACCTTGTTGCACTCCATCCAAACATGTCAAATAACAATAGAGGGAAAAGTAGAGTACTTTGGTACCTGTTTTATCCAACTATCATAACAAGCATTTAAAGTATTTCCTTCCCAAACAATTTTTAGATTTAGTCCTCTTAAAATCATGTACCATACTTGTTGAGTAAAAAAGTAGTTGACCAGTAGATGATTAACAGACTCTGGACCCTTTGTACATAGGAGACATATATTAGGGCCTTCCTGATCCAGATTTTATGAGCAGAACGAAATGAATATAGATTATTAACAGGTGCTTAACACAAAATAACAGAGATACAATAAAACTGGTTTTCTATTCAATAATGAAATAAGCTGAAACTGTAAAATGCAGTGGAAACAAGCTTGCTAGAATGGTGGGAGCTTATCTCTGAGAAGAGATGTGACGACTGCGCTCATTCGCAAGAAGATGATTACAATGAGGCTCTGAAGGATTTTTTTAAATAAGTAGGAATGCCAAAAACCCTAGACATCCAAAAACCTAACCCTTGGAGATGAAGCGCCAAAAGTCATGTGGGCCCCGTTTGGGTAAGTTAGTACATCAACTTCTCAGGGTCGTAACTTTTGCATACGATATCCGTTTTAGGCATATGATAGCCCGTTGGAAAGGTATCGTCAAGGAGATTCATTTTGGGGGCTCAACTATGTTGTAGGCTATCATTTGGAAGCTCGATCCCGAAAAACCTTCATTTATGCCTTCAAAATGGCCCTGGAAGTGAAAACTGCTAAAACTAGTAAATTGCCCAAATTGCCAGAAAATTGTTTTGAGCCAGTTGGAAAAGGTGGGTGGCCATCGATATCCACCTAGATCAATCCTCCCTCCTTAGGAAGAAATGGTCTCCATTGCGTTGAGTTCCCCCATCAGATGAGGAAAATTCTGTTGAATTTGGCCCTGGGTGAGCCACTTGCCTTAGTGCAGGAGTTGCCTTACTTTGACGACTCAATAAAGATGGATCCTTTGCTGTCAAGTTCCCTTGATATGTGTGTCCACAATATGATCATTAGATGCATGTTGTATGCATTCGGGGTTGATCTATGTTGGTGTCAGTTGTTCTGCTACGTCTGAGGTGTCCAATAATGGTGGGAAATAAGGGCAAAGGAAATCCACGTTGAATACTAGGTGCAGGCCAAGGAAAGGAGGAATGTAGAGCTCAAAAGAATTATCCCCCACAGCCTTGGTGATGGTGTACGACCCATAACGGATTGGGCGAAGCTTCCGATGGGGTCCTGTAAGGAATTCTTTCTGCAAGTGCAACCAAACTTTGTCGCCCACCTGAAACTTATGTGGCACCCAATGTTAATCATGGCTCTATTTGTACTTGTCATTGGACTTTTGTAGGATATCCTGAACCTATTGGCGGATGTGCTGGATCCACTCAATGAAGCGGGTGGCTTTGTCAGCTTCAGTTGGAACAAGAGATGAGTCAGTTGAGGTGACCGCAAGGGGAAGTGCAACATCTATGGGACCCAATGGTTGGAATCCCAACCCCACCTGAAAGGGGTTGTGGCCGGTTGAGCTATGCAGGGCTCGGTTGTAGCTATGTTGGACATAGGGAAGGCTCTCATCCCATGTGCGAGGGTGCTTTGAATGATACATGTGAAGGATATGCACAATCATTTGATTTACGACCTTAGTTTGGCCATCTGTCTGGGGGTGGAAGGTCATGGCTTTGGTTAGTTTGGTGTCCAACAGTGACTAAAGGCTCAACCAGAATGTGCTGAGAAATCAACTGTCCCTATCTGAGACAATGGTTTGTGGGAGTCCAAAATGTACCCAAACTCATTCAAAGAAGAGCTTGGTAGTGGCCTCTGCTGTGATGTTCTTCTTGCAAGCAACCAGAATCACCATCTTAGAAAAGCGATCAACAACCACAAAACCATAGTCATTTCCTCGCTTGGTGGACGGGAGGCCTGATATGTAGTCCATTGAGATGGATTCCCATGGTCTGTCAGGAGTGGGAAGAGGGGTGTACAGGACCTGTTTCTTACTAGTTGGTTTGGCAATAGTGTAAGCAGTGCAGGACCTTATATACTTGTTGACCTCCTGTCGGAGTTTCGGCCAGTAGAAATGTTTATGTAGCATTGCCACTGTCTTTTTGACTCCAAAGTGTCCTGCCACCCGAGTGTAGTGGGCTTCCCAGATCAGCTTCACTCGCTCGCTTGATGGAACACAGATATGGCCCAGATGACACAACAACCCATCCTGAAGATAGAAATTATCGACAACTATGTTTGCACCCAACATTTGGTAGGTGGTGGTGAAGTCCAGGTCTATCTCATAGAGTTGTGGCCATCCAGAGGTCTCATGGCCGCAAGAGTCTAGCACCATGGTGAGTGTCGCGACTGGTGGTCTACTGAGGCAATTAGTGACACGATTGGTGCTTCATGTTTTATACTTGATGTTGAGGTGGAATTTCTACAAGTATGTGGACCACTTTTGATGGCGGTCATTCTACAATTTTCCTTGTGTCTGCATGAACTGTAGTGGCTTATGATCAGTGTGGATGACTATCTTCTTCCCAAGAATGTAATGTCTCCACTAACGGCAGGCTTACACAATGGAGTACATTTCTTTGTCATAAGTAGGGTACTTACGAACATCATCGGATAGTGTCTCACTATGATAGGCCATGGGGTGGTCGTGCTGAGTGAGAACAACGCCCACAACATAGTTTGAAGCATTTGTCTCGATCTCAAAGGGATGTTGCAGGTCTGGTAGTGAAAGTATTGGGGCTGAGCACAAGCGCTGCTTCAAATCATCGAACACTTGTTGTTGAGACCGACCCCACACAAATTTCACCTTACCACCACCCTTGGTGATTTGGCTGAGGGCCCATGCAATATGGGAGAATCCCAACACAAACCTGTGGTAGAAATTGACAAGGCCCAAGAAGCTACGAAGTTCAGTGAGTGTGGTTGGGGCTGGCCAATCACGAATGACTTGGATCTTGGCTGGATCCACATGTACGCCATGTTGATCAATGATGTAGCCCAGGTAATGGACCCTATCCATGCCGAAGGAGCATTTTTTCAAGTTGGCGTATAGCTTGTGCTGTCGCGGGGTGTGCAGAACCTGCTAAATATGCTGCAAGTGTTTGGCCCAAGTCTTGTTGTAAATGAGAATGTCATCTAGATACACCACTACAAAAGTATTAGTGAATGGTCGCATGATATTGTCCATCATCCTCATGAATGTGGCCGAAGCATTTGTCAAACCAAAGGGCATAACCAAGCATTCAAAAAGGCCTTCCTTTGACTTCAAGGCAATCTTCCATACATCTGTTTGTTCTATCGGGACCTGGTGGTAGCCAGACTTCAGATCAATCTTACTGAAGTATTTGGCCCCCGTGAGTTGATCAAGGAGGTCATCGATTCGGGGAATCAGGTATCGGTTTATGACTGTGATTTTATTCAGAACCCAGTAATCAATGCAGAGTCATCAAGTTCCATTTTTCTTATGTACCAGCACAATTGGGCTCCCACAAGGTGATGAGTTGGAACATATGTGCCCCTTGTGGAGAAATTCTTGGATTTGTCGCTTGATCTCCTCATTCTCTAACAGAGAGCGACGATAGACTGGCCCATTGGGCAACGGTGCGCCGGGGGTCAGATTGATGGGGTGCTTGACCTGGTAGTGTAGAGGTACCCCAGTAGGTGAGGAGAAGATATCTGAGTATTCTTCCATGACCTTATCTACTTGCTTCTGCTGTGTGGAGAGGTTGGCCGCAAAGACCCTGAATGTGGCTATGATCTTTCGCTTATTCTGAGAGCGAATCACGAAGAAGACAAAATTCCCCGTCTGAGAGATGACCTTCCTGCATTTCTTAGCAGAGATCAAGGAAATAACACTAGGTGGGACTGCCTCAGGTATCCTGTACAATTTCCTGTTCAAAGTAATAATAACACTATGAGGCCTAGACTCATATACAACATGACGTTTCCATAAATAAGGTTGGCCCAAAAGAACATCACAAACTTCGAGAGGAGCAACATCACACAATACCTCATCTTTGAAGGACTTGATGTCGTACAAAAATTGACACTATTGGCTGACGCGAAGATCGCTTCCTTAGCAGAGCCATCCAATGGTGTAGGGTTGTGGGTGCGGCGTTCTAGGTAGGGCCAGCTGCTTGATGACCTCTACAAAGGTAAGGTTCCTCTGGCTACCGCTATCAATGATTAAGTGCAGCGAGGTGCCTTTTACCCACATTTGTGAATGGAATAGGTACTCTCCTTCTTCTAGCTCGTCTGGTTCGCCAGGATGGAGCTTGGTGGTAGCAATGGTGGCATTAGGTTCCATGCCAATGATCCATCTTCCCCTTTCTGGTTCTAGCTCAGAGTCAAAATCTGCATCTGATTCAGATTCTTTCACTTCGGCCACCAACGACTGCTTTGAGCGACAATCAACAGTGTTATGCCAAGGGCTCTGATGGAAGTTGCACCACTTCCTGGTATCTTTCTTTGTCTTTCTAGTGTCCTTCTTTGCTTGCAGCTTGGACTGGTTGTCCTGAAACTATCCATCTTTACTCTGTCCTTTGTTTTGTGGGTTGGGGCCGCCCTTTCCTGGATTTTGTTGTGCGGGGTTCTTAGGCCCAAACTGCTACGTCTTTTGTCTGAGCTTCTGCTCGATTTTGATGGCATATTGGTAGGCTGTGCCCAAGGATGAGATGTCTCGAAATTCCATTTCGGTCTGGATGTATCTATGCAGAGCACAGTAATACTTGAGCACCAGATATCACTCCAAATCTTTGATACCCATCTTAGTGGGCAAGGTATGGAAGATATTTGTGAAATTTGGCATTGCTTGGTCTCTTTCTTGCCGCAGTGTGGTCCATTTGGTATATAAGTTGCCATAACTTCTGACAGGGTAGTATTGTTCCTTAATAACATCCTTGAAGGAATCCCAGGTGGTTGTGACTGTAAATAATGAGGTTTTCCTCTGTTTCCTTTTGCTCACAGAAAGTTTCCCACCAATATTTCACATGGGGAATGACTTTGAGGAGTGCAAAAGTAATATTTTCTCTATTCGAGAAGTTATGGACATAAAATACCCTTCTAGCAGATTCAACCACTTTTCTACAAAATTTGCGTCTATATGACCTTCAAATATAGGAATATTGAAGTTTATTTGTACCTTGAAGGGGGTGGCACCTCCTCTCGAAGAAGATGTGTCGCCTGTTGGTAGTCGCCGAAGGATTTGCGCGAAACTATCCATCATCTCGTTCCTCTATTGTGTGAGGGATTCCTCAATCAACAATTTGAAAGGATCTCCTATCCCGTCATATTTCTTTTCTCCTGCCATGAGAGGTCGCTTGGTCATGCGAGAGCTTTTTTCCTCGAGAGAAACAAGCTCAATACCCAACTCTTTGTACTCTGACCTCGTTGGGGACATGCATTAAGATGACAAGGAGCAAACCGCTCTGATACCACTGCTTTGGATTTTATGAGAAGAACAAAATGAATACAGATTATTAACAGGTGCTTAACACAAAATAACATAGATACAGTAAAACTGGTTTTCTATTCAATAATGAAATAAGCTGAAACTCTAAAATGCAGCGGAAACAAGCTTGCTGGAATGGTGGTGGCTTATCACTGAGAAGAGATGTGACGGTTGCACTCATTCGTAAGAAGATGATTACAATGAGGCTATGAAGGACTTTTTACAATAAGAAGGAATTCCAAAAACCCTAGACATCCAAAAACCTAACCCTAGGAGATGAAGCGCCAAAATTCATGTGGGCCTCGTTTGGGTAAGTTAGTACATCAACTTCCTGGGGTCGTAACTTTTGCATACGATCTCCGTTTTAGGCGTATGATAGCCCGTTGGAAAGGTATCATCGAGGATATTCATTTTGGGGGCTCAACTATGTTGTAGGCTATCATTGGGAAGCTCGATCCTGAAAAACCTTCATTTAGGCCCTCAAAATGGCCCCGGAAGTGAAAACTGCTAAAAATAGTAAATTGTCAAAATTGCCAGAAAATTGTTTTGAGCTAGTTGGAAAAGGTGGGTGGCCACCGATATCCACCAGGATCACTTCCCATCCCTTACATAGTAAATTATCCCACGTAAGTATCTTGTTTTCCAACGATAACCAGATGAAAAATTTGATTTTCAGTGTTAAATCCTAAGTCCAATTTTTTTTCCTCCAACCACCAATAGGCCACTACCATATTTTTGAAGATATGGCACAAAAGACATTTTTGACAGTTAGAATACCTGAATTATCACCTCCGATCCATTTTAGCTTGTCATCTATGTCTTGTAGATGAATCCCCGAGCTTGTTAAAGTCCTTCAATACAAATCCCATTCTTTTGCCAAATCTGATGCCTTCTTTAAGTCAAGCTTCAAAACTAGTGGCTTTAATTTTTTCATCTTAATGTTGTGTAAAAATTCCTGAGTCGTTCCAATGGCATCCAAAATCTATCTCCCCTTCAAAAAACCCAATTTCTCTCCCGACAAGGTCCGAGAAAGAATAGGTTTTATCCTATTCGTTATGATCTTTGCTATAAATTTATAACACAAATTACACAGAGATATAGGTCTATAATCGCTAAATGAAGAAGGCTTGTTGACTTTTGGAATTAGAGCTAGAAAAGTCGAGTTTAAAGCTCTTACCACCTCACCTCTTCTCCTGGAATCCTTAACCACTTTGAGCAAATCATCCCCTACCAAATCAAAGAAATGAATAAAGAACTTGGTCGTCCATCCATCAGGTCGAGGACTTTTTTCCTTTGCAAAAACTTTGAGAACTTCCTATAATTCCTCCTTGGTGCATAGTCTTTCAAGAAGTAATGTATCCTCCTCATTGACTAAACGCCGGTAAATTCTAGCTGAGTAGACCTGATTAGAAGACCTGAATCCTCATAAAAACCTTTGTAATGTCTGTTGGCCTCTTTTTTAAGAGCCTCTTGTCCTGAATGGACTTGACCGTTCTCATCATGAACTTCCCAAACATGTTTTGTATTCCTTCTAAAACTGGAAAATTGATGAAAAAATTTAGTATCTTGATCTCCACTTTTAATCCAAATCACTCTACTTTGTTGTCTCCAAAGTTCCTCTTCTGCCATAAGAAGATTATTTCACTCTTTTTCTACAGACTTTATATGGTAATCAACATCTAGTCTCCTCAAACCCCTAGAACTCTCCTGATAATAGCCCTGGAGGTCCTCCTCCAGTTTTTCGAACTTTAAATGTTTTTGTAATATTTGTTGTTTTGCCCAATTCTTTACTCGTTGTTTCAACAGTTTCATCTTCCAAACCAGTCTCCTCTGAAACCCAGACTCTTGTAAAAAAAGACGATCCTTCCAGGCTTCATGAACTTTATGAGAGAATTCTTCTTCTCTCAGCCACATCATATTTAATTTGAAAGGATAGGCTATAGAGTGAAAGTTGTGTTCTAGCTGCAAAAGTACAAGAGCATGATCCGATAGATACAGATAGGCAACCCAAGACCTGTATCTTCTAGCATTTTTCAAGAAATTTGCAGATAAATAAACCCTGTCCAATATTTTAGTGATACCTTCAACTACAGATCTTCCATTTCACCAAGTAGGAACTAATTCATCATGTATTACATCAACAAGCATATTATCTTGAAAAATATCTATAAAATACCCTGCCAACTGATCCAGATGAGTTATATCACCCCAAACCTCGCCAGCACTAACTGTGAAATTAAAATCCTCTGCTACTAATAGATTCTTATGGGCTAACATTCCCCTATCAACCACATTGTCCCAAAAAGATTTTCTATATGTACAAGGCCCATATACATTTAAAAGTGAAATCGACCTCTTATTCTGTAAACTTGTACCTCCTAGGAAAATACCACCACAACTTAAGTAAGAAGAAAGATCAAATTTAGATGGATCCCAGGTCACCAAAGACCCCTAGACTTGCCAACTTAGCTAACAACACATGCTAACGAAGCAGGCCGTAAAGAATTCATGAAAGATCTAGCCTTCTTTTCATCCACCAAAGTTTCTTGCAGGAAAACAATATCAGGATTAGTCCTATTTAGAAGTCTACGCATAGAGGTAGATTTTAGGGGGCCCCCTACCCCTCCGATGTTTAAGGAGAGCAAGATCATGATTTTTCTCTGGCTAGGGATTTCATGCCTCTAAGTGCCCCATTATCAGAGATACTGGAAAAAATTAAATCCAGAGTAGTGGGTATAGTAATTTTTTTTTTCGTGCACTCCTTGTTTTAATAGGGGAAACCTCATATCCCAAGACCCTCGACCAGGCATAGTCCTTTCCAGTACCCTCCCCAGTCTTTTCAAACAAACCGGTATCTCCACTTGTCCCAACTCTGCTAACTATAGACCTCCTCTGGTAAGTAGGAATAGGAGTAGGAGACATGGTCTCTTTGTAAGAAGGGATCAGTGACTCCATAACAACACCTATGGAGCTTTCTCCTAGCTCGGGCTCCCTAAATCTTGGTAAATAAAATTGTCCTCCATAGGATAACTTGAAATACCCTTTTCTCCTTGAAGTTATGCATTCACATTAGAAGTAGTACCAGATATTAAACAACTAACCCCCACAGGTTCACTTGAAATACCCTTTTCTCCTCGAAAAATACGTATTCACAACAAAAGTAGTACCAGATAGTAAACATAGAAGGTGTAATGGGCTGTTCCCCCCTTTGAACGAGATTAGGTAAGTTACCTGCCAAAGTGATAAATTCCTCCCGGTCCGATATATTACCATTTGAGAAAACCTACGTATTTCCCTCTTCCAATGTAATGGAAGAATCTAGGAAATCACGTTCCCAAGCTGACAACGAGTAGTAAAGAGAAGGGCAGTTAATTTTTAACTTACCCATGACAGAATCTCCAAGCATATTCGGTCAAATTTCCTCTGTTGCTGAGTTGTAAAGTCCACTATCAAACAAGTCCACCTCTGGAGAGACTTCACGAGTCGAATTTCTGAGCAAGGAGGCTTTAGACTCCTCCTCCTCCACTGAACCCTAAAAGTCCCTTATCAGGTGACCAGTCCGTCGAAAAATAGAACACCTGAATGGAATTCCTAAGTAGTCTAGTCCTTGGCTCAGAGTATGACCCCTTCAGTCTATCTCTAAATTCTCTAGTAAGCTAGAATGTATATCAATCTCTACTAGTACCTTACCCATACGCTTGCCATGATCCTTTGAGGAATGATCATCAACTTTGATAAATCGACCAAGCTCATTTCCTATAGCTTCTGGAGCTTTTGCATTCCATAACTGTAAAGGCAGCCCAGGCAACAACACCCACAGATGGAGAAACTGAAAATAATCACTTGCGGGATCAAAACTAACCCTCCAACGCTTAATCATCAAACTACTATCATTGACAACCCAAATTTTATCCAAAATTATCAGAGTATCTTTTGGTTTTTTGAACCGAAACTCGAACCATCCCCTCGCCAAATACATAATTTCTGGAGTGTACCCCAGCAAGGGGGCCCAAGTAGCCGAGACCCAAACTAGTAATGAAATTTTGCAAAAAGAATGATATGAAAGATGACCCACCAATGCACAAAGTGCCAGATTATAGGTTTCCTCTAAATCGATATTTGCACCCATGACCATTCTTCGTTTGGACCAGTTTGAGTTCCACAGTTTTGTACACTTTCCTTTACCACCCTGTGCCCTGTGCTCATGATCCAGAATCGGATCCAGGAGGCTGACATGGCTCAAAAAGGATCAAAAATGAAAGTGCTTAGAGTTTGACGAAACCAATGCCATTATGTCTATCTTGTTCTTCTGATTCCGGCCATAATTTACTTTCTCAAACGGACGTTGTATGCTAGAGTTATCGTACTCTGATTGTTTTCCCAAACAGACAAAAAGTCAATAGGTCCAGTCAAATGATGACATCAGCATGACATCAGCAGTTCTAACATGGCAGAGACAAGTGGCAATCCAACATAAGGTGACTGGTCAGTGACAGGGATCCAACCAACAACTGACAAGTGGCATTTGTTTGGCAAATGGTTGGGTGCCACGTGGCCCAGTCATGGGCTTCCATGTGGCACCATGGTATTGGTTAATGGTTGGTGGAAAAAATATTATGGAGCTTGTTACACATTATTTTCGTCATCCCTATGATCGTTAATGATGTAAACCTATCTATTGCCTTCAGAGGGGTCAGTGGCCTGAGTTCCTGAAGAGAGAAGGAAGAAGAACTTTTCCTGAGAAAAGAAGTTGCATTTTCCTATGTAAAAACCTTATAAAAAAGGATGTTCACAGGTTGCTATATAGGCAGGGTGCGAGAATGACCAATTCTCGCAGGTTGCACTATAGCCAGGGTGCGAACAGTTCGCAGGTTGCGATATAGCTAGGGTGCGAACATTCCAGCACGTGGGAAAAATGAGCGTTTTCTCGAATCTTCTAGAAGGAGAAGCTTCTATGGTGAGGTGGCATCCGAATGGTTTGGATCTTACTTGCTTTCATGATTTAGTGGGATCATCCTAACCTCCTCACCTTATCTTCTTCA
>ML832965.1:21339-32256 GCA_009831015.1 Picea engelmannii
AACAAACCAATAATTGTTTCAAATGAAGTAATCGATCTTAAGCAAGAACAAGAAATGATTGTTGAATGGAAAATCAATCATAAGTTGCTTCAAGATAAGCTCATGTCGTGCAAATATTTCAAGTATATCAGCGCATTTGCAGTTGTCTTTTTGATGTTGTCATTAGTAATGTTGTCTACATGGATGATAGTGGTTTCAGTAAGATGTAACAGGGTTCAAATGGCTAACAATATACTGTCAGTTGTCATGATTGTGTTACAGTTGATCATGATGAGACAGGTGCACAGGACAGAGTTTTGAGACAGAGGACAAGCCGGGTGGCCTATCCCGAGCTTGTTGACTGGTCAGTAACCTTTTGGGGACCAAAAGGTCCTTTAGTGGGGAGGTGTGATCTAGAATCGGATCCAGGAGCCTCACAGGGCTCAAAAAGGCTCAAAAATGAAAATGCTCAGAATTCGACGAAACCAATGCCATTATGTCTGTCTCGTTCTCCCGATTCCGACCATATATTTACTTTCTCAAACGGACGTTGTATGCGAGAGTTATCGTACTCTGATCATTTTCCCAAACAGACAAAAAGTCAACAGGTCTAGTCAAATGATGACATCATCATGACATCAACAGTGTTGACATGGCAGAGACAAGTGGTGACAAGTGGTAGTGCAGCAGAAGGTGACTGGTCAGTGACAGGGATCCAACCAATAGCTGACAAGTGGCATTTATTTGGCAAATGGTTGGGTGCCACGTGGCCTAGTCATGGGCTGCCATGTGGTACCATGGTATTGGTTAATGGTTGGTGGAAAAAATATTATGGAGCTCATGGGATTTGATCCCATGAACTCTTGGGTCAGCCGAAGACTTACCCAAACTCCCTTACCAATGCGCCCTTGGTGGTACTTTATTTTAAATAAAGTGCAATAAAGTGAAAAGGGGCAAAAAGGGTGTTTAACTCTTACACATGACCACAACCTAGCAAAGGAGGGCGCTCTCCTGATGGGCGCGCCCAAAGGATAAGCTCAGCCCAAGGATCTTGGGGAAATCCCATGAGAATAGGGAGGTGCACTCCAAAAGGAACTTAGCCCACTTAGGGTGCCCTTTTTAAGGCCTAGATCACATGCACATGCGCCCAGATTAGGGGGCTTAACCTGATATTTGCCAAAAAATGGGTTTTTAACATTGGAAAATGATTTTTTTAATGATTTTATCAGCAGATTTAATGGATTTTGGTCATTTTTGGGAGATTTTGGACTCTTTTTGAGCCCAGATTTTGGGAGGAAGTTGGGGATGGATAACCAACTTTAGATCTATAAAAACCAGGCCTATTTGAGGCCATGGAGGACAGTCAGAACAGATTTATTATGAAGCAAAGCCAAGCCAAAGCCATTTTTATGTAGGGAAGTTGTTGAGGAGCAGACGCTTGCGGGACATTTCTGGGAGCTCTGGTCATCCGTTTTGCGTGCCATTTCTTCTACTAGGTTATAGAGATCTGGAAGAACATGACCAGATCAATCTTGTAGCCTAATGGCACTGCTGCGATGTACTTTTTGAGCTTTGAACAGAAATAAAGAAGCCTCCCCCACTGAGACAAAGGCTCGGAGACATAGGCAATTTTTTGCCGAACTCCGTTATCACTTCTCTTGTTATGGTTTGTTGTTTTTATTGCTTCAGTTCAGATCTGTATACTATTTTATGGATGCTATGTTCCTTCATTAAATTCATCCTCTTTCATTCATCTTCTTAAATGGTTAATTAATGCATACAATTAAAAACTCAACCACAGTCATTAAAAGATCTTTTCCGGATCAGCTCATAACCTCATAAAGTTTTACAACTAGAGAGCTTCCCTATGGCACCCTATCCACCTACTGGGTTCTCTGTAAAAGCTCGCTGACTAGTAGAACATAAACCAAGTGTAGGCTCTGTAGAAAACAAAGCATACTTGTCTCTAATCGTCGTATTATTCTTTGAATGCAGGTCCAGAGTTTCCAGCTTCAAGTTATTAGATCCCTTACTTTCACTGAGCTCATCTGTCGAGGCAAATAAACCAGCATTGTTACAGAGTGCCTCGTCAGCAACACCCATAAGTGCACTAACCTCAACTTCCATCCAGAAGCTTCTCCAACCTAAAAGTTCTATGCCAACTTTGTTCTATTGCCCCCTTCACTCACTACCTCAAAAAATCACAACCCATGAGGTAATGAATAGCATTAAAGACCTCCTATCTCAGGATTAAACCCATCTAATTTCTGACAAACATGACCTACAGTAACTAACACCTAAGAAGCTCTAAATAAAACAACTACCTCCACTAAAATGGTCGTGTAGCTATCTAAACTACACCCCGTCATCTTAGCAAATCATCTACTTAAGATAGTAGCATCTATAAACACCATCAATGTATCCAAGAAACCACTGAGACCCCCATCTGCCATTACTGGATAGTTGCAGGTCTTTCCAGTACGAATGTTAAACCCTAAAATTGACCCTTGCAAATCATTTCATCTTCAGCTATGCTATGTCGAATTCACATTGAGTACTACATGTGATATCAAATTGCTTTAGGTTTTCACTTTGTACTATATACAAATATTGCATTAAAACATTTATAAGAGGCATAAGAGGTAGGTATAAGCAACTTTGCTGCTAATTTCACTTGTTAGTATTTRTCTCTAGGYGGAGATAGTATTTGTACTCCAATACTATTATTTGGGAGCCGTTAGGTGGAGATAGTATTTGTTTCTTATTTTTTTAATGTATATACAATTTATATATAAGGGAGGGGAACACCGAGTAAATAAATATAATTATTTTGCAACCAATTTATTATTATGTTATTAAACAGTCAATATTTCTATGGATGTCTTTACAATTTTTGTTCTCTCAATTTTAATTTTAAGTATCTTGCTTTGCATTTGTACTTTTGCATCAATTTGAGTAGCTTGCTTTGCATTTGCACTTTTATTTTATCTTGTTCTTAATCCTTTGGATTAAATGTAACTCTTTCATAAGATAAAATTAATCAARTGGGATGCAGTCATGAGGGAATCGAATTTGTGCCAAAGATASACAATGMGATAAGCTTATGGAGCCTAATGTACATGTTGTTTTAGATCWCWGTATTATAGTGCAAGTTATACTTGATCTAGAAAGCATATTTAGATTATTTATTTTGTTGGTAAAAATTGTCCCATAAACTTTGCTTAAGAAATAGACATATGACAAGTACAAAATGAATCGTTGGATAATTAAGACTACCCAAAACTTGCCAAAGGGTTTAATTTCCTTTATTTTTTAGGTTGGCTTGTCTATAAACCAAATCCTCACCCACAGATCTTGGTTTTGGAGGAAAACTACATGGTTGTTTTCGAACACTATTAAACTAGAGCTTTAGTCAACAATGGTGTTTTCGTTGAATATCAAGTATGGTCTGATTACCATAAGATGCCAATGTACTTTCATAGTTTGCTTCCACATCTTATTGTTGAGTTGGGGAAATATATATAAATGGAGGTTGTTGATGGAGGGGGATTTTTTGAATTTGTTTTCTGGAGGGATACCCGATTAGTAGTTTTGGTATTGTTTGGATGGCTTTCATGGCGGGTTTATGTTCTTAGCAACTGGTTTTCTCGGTTTTAGTGTGCTGCTAGGCCGTTTTTGCGGGGAGTTTTGAGTGGTTTCTGCTTGGTTTAGAGGCCATTACTTGAGTCTCAGTTTTTTTTTTATTGATAGCCTGCCACTTGGGGAAACCTCGAGTTATCTCTTCTACCTCTGGCGGTCTGATCTAGTGGGTAGTTTCGTGAGACTTTGCTAGTTTTGGAGGCCAGTTCTAGAGTTTTGGTTCTTGTCGTTTTTTCTTTCTTAGCCAGCATATTTCGGGGTACTTTAAGTTATCTCTACTAGCTCTGGCAGCTTGATCCTGTGGGGAGTATTGAGTGGAATCTACTAGTATTGGAGGCCAATCCTCGAGTCGTGGTGCTTGTCATTTTTATTAGCTTTCTCACCTAGGGGAACCTTGACTCTCCACTAGTTCTAGAGGTTAGTTTTCTTTGTGTCTGGGACCCTTTTGAAGGTTCCTTCTTCTCTAGTGGGTCCATGAATTGTTTTCTTTATTATGTTTGGATTCCCACTTACTGTGATAAGATGGCTTCTTAACTAGCTATTACTACCTCTGTTTAAGTGAAGACTTGGTGGTAGGGGACCACATCTCGTGATTGGATTGAAGGTTCAGAGTTAGCAAATAATCGATCAGGTGGCAAGCTCTTAGGATGGAGTTTTAGGACAACGGGTTTCTTGGCGCATCAAACGAGGAAGACTGGGACCGGGAAGGTATTTTCAAGATCGTAGATGAGTTATGGGGTATTAAGGTTGGTCATAGGCTTCCAGTTATCCATTTAACTCCCTCGAAATAGACACCCCATGAATCGTCTTCACTTTGTTTACCTAGTAAAACTTTCACTGGTAGTGCTGCTCTTAACAACTTACCTCCTGGTTATGTAGGAGGTCTGTCTACGGTTTCTAACCAGGCACCCGACAGTGGGTTTTTTTAACAGGTATCAAGTCTAGATGCGACACAAATCTGGTTAATACTAGGATTTCCAAGGGTCCATGTTTGGCTAATACCCAAAGAGGACCGGTTTTTTCTAAGGACTCTAGAATTATGAAGGAGGTAAAAGTTTGGAAGCCAAAAAAAATGCGGTGTTGTTTGGTCATTGGTAAGGATGTCGGGCTTGAGGAGACGTGTAAACTTTCATTGTGTGCTCTGGTTGGCATATTTTCTTATAAAAATAAGTGCAATATTACCTTCACGAACTGGATGAAGGAGGTCTGGAAACCTCGGTTGGGCTATATTCCATCCTATATGACTCTACCTAGTGGTTGGTTCAGTCTGCTCTTTAAAATTCATGAGGATGCTGAGGGCATTTTAAATCATTTTTGGGATTATAAGGGCGACAACTTAATGCTGAAACGTTGGAGGACAGGGTTTGACCCGACAAATGAGTATTTCAACCACATACACGTTTGGGTGTTATTACCTAGATTGCCCTTAAATATTTGGAATCTACCGGTGCTAACAACTATTGGTAATCTCCTTGGTCGCTTTCTGGAAGTTGATGAAGTTGGTCTTCCCTCAACAGACAAATGACTGGCACGAGTTTTGGTGGAATTGGACCTGCATGCTGGATTGATGGACTCCATTGAACTGGAGTGGAGAGGCCATGTCTCGGTTCAACGTCTGGATTATCTTGGTCTGCCATTTAGATGTACCTCCTGCAGGCAAATGAGACATTTGAGGAAGGATTTTCTTTCTAATCCTGGTTGTTCTGAGGAGGAAGGTGATCAGTGTCCAGGTACAAAGGACCTATTTTATATTGAGGAATGATCGGAGGAACATATTTTGTGGGCAGCTGGTGAAACATTGGGAATGGATGAGCTATCGGTCGGCGCTACAAATACCCTCATCGATAAGTTTAAATTATATTGTCCATATATTTTCTTTAAGCTATCATTGTGGGAAAGGGACTTTTTGGAAAATTCTGTATTATCACATACAATCTCGTCAACTGTTAATAAGAAGGGGCTGGTTTCGGCTATTTTGGGTGGGGCCTTAGGTGTCCCTGATAACAATCTGCCTCTCCCTTATAGTGTTTTTGTTGTATCCGAGACTTCAGTTCCTATGGTTTCATCACCTGTGGACTTGAATTATTTGGTTATCCCTTCTCTATATTTACCCGTTTCGGATCCACCATTGGTTGAGTCTTCAGTTTCTGCTGTGGCTGAGTATTTAGTTCCTACACTACGGGAGAATTCCGGGCTAGTTCCTCTCCAGAATTTTTGGGGCTCGGCCGTTTATGTTAACCCGAGATACGACTCTAGTGGTGTTTTGATCACTGATAGACCAGACCCTAGTAGTAAGATGGCTCAGTCGAGGGGTCTTGCTTCTGAAGTATCTCCTATTAAAACTAGGAGTGCTTGAAAGAAACAGGAGCTCGACTCTTCTTCACTATAAAAATCTTCTACTTCAACTTTGGATTTGGGGGTGCTTAGAGGCATGAAAGCCCTGGCCAGGGCTAAGTCATGATCCTCCTTACCCTAAATATGAGAGGGGTGCCCCCCCCCCCTAAAACTGCCCTCTATGAAGAGGTTGATTTCTACAACACATCCAGATGTTATTTTCCTTTAGGAGACCCTTGTTGATGAAGACAAAGCTAGAAAGTTTATGCTTTCCTTGTGCCCTACCTAGATGTATACTGCTGTGGGCTCTGTGGGGAAATCAAGAGGTCTTTTGGCGGCGTGGAATCCCAACTTATTGGACTTTTAACCATAGTTATGTGATGGTGGCATTTTATTGACAGGTTTTTATATCCTTGGAAAAAGAAGGATTAGTTTGATAAATGTCTATGGTCCGTGCTCAGGCCGCAGATTGTTCTGGGAAAACATGGAAACAAAGGGACTGCTTGATCTAAGCAATCTTATCATAGCGGGAGATTTAAAATTTTCCACTGGTCTTGATGAAGTTTGGGGTGTTTCGGCATTGGTAGATTCTCATGCGACCTTTTTCACATATTTGTTTATGAGACATCACTTGATTGATATTAAGCCAGCTGAGGTGGTACCAACTTGGTGCAACTGTAGATTTGGGTTGGATGGTATTAAAAAATGGTTAGACAAGGTCTACGTCTCTGCAAAACTTCTTAATGATTTGGCTTTTTTTATATCTTGGGTAGATCATCCTTATATCTTCGACCATGCACCAGTTCTTTTTCAATTGGATTATGGTATCAAGTCTACTTACTTTCCCTTCAAGTTTAATGCATCTCTTTTAAAAGATGATCACTTTGGTGATCTGGTAAGAGAAGTGTGGAATACTCAGCAGGAATTTTCGGGAGCAGGGCACAATCTAGATTAATTGAGAAGTTAAGTTCTCTAAAAGCTAGGGTGAGAAAGTGGTTAGCGGTCAAAAAGAAAAGAGAACAATAGACTATTAATCAATTAGAAAATGATATTGCCACTCTTATTAAAGAGAGTATGGATTTTCCGACAACGATTGAGCCTCTTAATCGATTGAAAATACTTGAGAATGAAAGGAATATGATGTTATTGGCTAAGGAGGAGTTATGGTGCCAAAAGAGCAGGGCTACTTGGATCCAATTGGGTGACAAGAATACAATTTTTTTTCACAGGTTTGCCAGTTATAGGAGAAACAAAAAACATATGTGGGAAGTCAAGGATGACTCTAATCATGTTCATATGGGGCAAGAGGCTATTAAGGAAGAATCTATGAGACATTTCAGCTCCTTTTATAAAGAATCCCATAATTCGATTGTGGACCAGATAGATTTGATTTGTCTATACCCCAGGTTGACTATTGAGGAGGAGGTTCAAATGCTTGAAAATCCGGTCACAAAATATGAGATTCTTATGGTTTTGAGGGGCTTTACCAAGGACAAGAGTCCTGGTTCTAATGGGTGGACCATGGAGTTCTTTTTTCATTTTTATGACTTGGTTGCAGATGATATTTTAGAGGTTGTCGAAGATTCGTGCTTATCAGGTATGGTAAATAGATCATTAAATTCAACCTTCATTGCTTTATTTCCAAAGGTTAATGGTCTGGCATCTTTTGGTGACTTTAGGCTGATTGCCTTATGTAATCTCGTTTATAATATTATCACTAAGATTCTTGCCAAGCGGATCAAACATATTCTGTCACGTACTCTTTCAGAAGAACAGTTTGGGTTTTTAAAAGGTAGGAAAATCATCGATGCTATAGGTAAAACACATGAGTGTATTCACAGTATAAAAGAGAAAAAGATGCAATCTCTAATTCTCAAGATTGACTTGAAGAAAACATATGATAGTATAAGTTGGGACTACATTAGACTTTTTCTTCTTCAATGTGGCTTTGGTCTTCTGATGGCCAAGTGTATAATGGGTGTATTTCTTCGGCCACCTATGTTGTCTTTATTAATGTTGAGCCTACTGATTTTTTCAATGGGGGAAGAGATATTAGACAGGGGTGTCCACTGTCACCTCTTCTTTTTATCTTAGTAATGGAAGGCCTGAGTCTTGCATTGAAAAAGCGACAAGGGGAAGGTAGGGTGACATGCATTAAGGTAACTAGACTTCTGCGGATTCTCCACCTCCTTTTTGTTGATAATATTCTAATAATGACTAATGCTTCTGTTAGTGAGTGGTTGGAGATACAAAATCTCATGGCTATCTTTTGCAATGTTATAGGGATGATGATTAATTCTCAGAAAACATCTTTCTATCAGTTTGGAGTGCACCCAGTGGTCTTGGATTCCATAAAAAAAAATTTTCCTTGTGAAGTTAATAATATTGCAAGTGGTTTTAAATATTTGGGTTATACTTTGAAAGATGACAGGTTTAAAGATAAAGATTGGGATTGGCTGTTATCCAAATATGAAAATAGAATCAACCATTAGTGTAATTGATGGTTGACTTTGGGAGGTCGATTGGTGTTGGTTAAGGCGGTCTTGGAAAGCCAACCTGTATATTGGCTGGCCTTGGCAAACATTCCATCCTCGATCCTCCACAGAATTCGACAAGTCATATTCAACTTCCTTTTGAATGGGAATCACAAAAGAAAAGGTTTTCATTTGTGTAACTTGCATTATATTTCTCGGTCGAAGAGATTTGGGGGATGGGGGCCGCGAAATTTTTTGAGTTTCAGCCGGGCGATGGTAGCTAATACCTTGTGGAGGGTTCTAATGGTGGAGGGCCTTTGAAATCGAGTAATTAAAGCTAAATATCTATCGTCTTTGTCAGTGGAGCATTGGCTCAGGATGGTGTTGACTCTTGGAATGGCTGGATCACCAACGTGGAAATATATTTTGAAATCATTGTATATCTTGCTGCACTGGATGGCCTGGTACCTAGGGTCAGGAACTTTGATTGTCATTGTGAGAGACCAAATTCTTGGTTTGGGAGAATCAACTCTTATGTTTGAAGATATTTTTTTGGCTTTAAACCATCGAGGGATCAACTTTCTTTTCCAGGCACAGGGAGTGCCAAGACCTGGTATCTTTGAGACCACTTGGGTTAACAGTGAGGATCTGGACTTACATGGGGATCTTGTAGAGGAATGGCAGATGTACATAAGTGTTATTATTAGTATTGGCATTCAACTTCATCTCCAACTGGACGTCTTGAAATGGATTAGAGGCGATAAATCGGGTAGTCTCACGGTTAAAAATGCACATGAGGAAATTGAAAGTAAGAAATATGCTTTTTTGATTGGTGGATGGAGAAAGGCGCTTTGGAATTGGGAATGCCCTCAAAAAAACTAAATTATTTTCCTGGTCACTGGTGGAAAATAAAGTGTTAACATGGGATAATTTGTAGCGCAGGGGTTTTGAATGTCTGAGCCATTGTACTCTGTGTAAACAGGAGGCAAAGTTAGTTTTTCATTTGTTTGTGGATTGCACTTTCTCCAGGGTTGTTTGGAATAGATTAAGGTGAATTTTAATGCTTCCATGTCTGTGGTCGGGAAAATCTATTCCTGAATGTTTTAGGAATTGGAAAAATCTGAATAATAACTACCCCATTCTCCCGGCCTATATTTGTTGGCATACTTGGCTGGAAAGGAATCACACAATATTTGATAATGGGAAGCCATCAATCTAAAAAGTGGTTATTATGTATCTATCAGTTTTAAAAGAACAAAGGCCAACGATTAGAAAAATATAGATTCAGAATTTTGCAAAGTCTCTTGTCGAAAATTGCTTGATTGGGTGGTTGATGGTGTGGCCCGTGCTACTAGTCTTAATAGAGGAGTTGGAGTGGTCATTAGGATTAATGAGAACATAATTTACAATTGGGTTTTCAATTGTGGGTCGGGTACCAATACCAGAGCGTAGTTGCTTGGAGCGTGGGTTCTTCTCGCTCTTGCTGTTCAGCTTGACATTCTGGAGTTTTATGTACAGGGTGATTCTCGGATTATTATAGACTGACTGTTCGACAAGTGCAATCTACATGTCATATCTCTATAATGTTGGAAGTATAGGATCTCAGAACTCAAAAAATGCTTTCGGCTGATATCTTTCAAGCATGTGTATCGTGAAGAGAATTTTGTGGCGGACAACCTGTAAAAAAAGGCACTTCTAAGGCCTCCTGGGAAAATAGAATATTATCAATGTGTTGGGGATCATGAAGGCCCACATATGTTCTTAGATCTCTTCTAGCCCATGAGACTTTTTGGCTATGTTACTTGTCTTTTTTTTCGAAAAGTCCATAAGGTTATAGGCTCCGTAATGTTTCTGTCTGATTGTAAGGAGGCCTATAGTTAGGTAATCCTATGTGATTTTTTTGATGGGGAGTTGTATCCACCGGTTCTGAGAATCATAGAAACTTTGTTGAAGGTGTCAGAGAATGTTATTATGTAATGAACAGTTTATAATCTCTATGAATATAAAGCGAAATTTTTTGTGGAAAACAAATATAAATGGAGGTTGTTATATTATACTATCATAAGTTGCTGGCCAAAACTTGTATCAAAGTGCATTATCCAAGGATATGAAATATGAACATTCTAATTTACTCTTCGATGATAATGGATTATTTCAACCTTTACATTTACCCGATTGCTCCTCTACCTTTTGAATTATCTCCTTGGCTATTTAAATTATTTCCCTCTTATGATTAATTTAATATTAATTTGCATCATTCTTCTAATGTTTTAATCATATTTTCCATTGGCTATCTAATAAATTTATTTCAAATATAGTAATAAATTTTGGCAATAATGGTTTATTTGACTCTAACCTTTTTAATTACTTTAACCTTATGACTCGTCAACTTATTGGATTATTTTTCTTCTTTTGATTAATTGTAATTTTAATTTTTAACGGTCATCTAATATTTTTAATCTTTTTTCCAATGGTTATCTAAAACTTTCAA
>ML832965.1:67212-85465 GCA_009831015.1 Picea engelmannii
GAATTGATGGTCTTTCATAGCTAATTGACAAAACGTTGAATTCATTTTACATCTATTGTCGTACATTGCTTATTAATAATATCAGATAGTCAATGAAGTACTAACCCTTTGAGTTATAGCCTGCATATATATATTGTGTTGTTTTTGTCTTGTTCCGAGCAGGTGTTTTTCAATAGGGCATACACTTCATTTATTGGTTGATTAGCCGGACTGTCTAACTTTGGTGGTAACCTCTGAGGAAGGAACTCTAAAAACTTGACTTAATACCTTCTGCCTCTTCAAACCCCAGGTTGTCGAGGACGTCTCCCATGGGATAACCTCCCTAAATAGAAAGAACCTCCCCATCGAGGTGACATTGGGTGGGGAAGGTTCCTATTACGCCAGTTTGATCTCTATCCTTTAGCCTATGACCTAAACTACAAACTGTGCGATAACAATTACCAAATGCCAATCTTGGAAGAAACTATTTTCCAAGGATATGTTGTTGATCGATGGAAAACAGTTGGTGTAATCACAGGGCCGATATAGGTCCAACAAAAAAATAAATCGAGCTAAGTTAGATTCAAGAAATGGTATAGGGTGATCATCAATAAGAAGAAGCATGGAAAATTAGATAAACCAATCTTGTCCACTATATATCAATCTACTTGCATCCTCAAAATTGTAATATTTTGAGACTTGATCCATGAGGTGGCTCATGTTTATGCTCTTGCAAAAAGTGATTGGAGATGCCCAAACTAGGATTACCATTATTTTCACCACCTCAAAAATATGCCAAGTATTGAAAATCCCACATGACAAAGAAGTATGTGAAGAAGGAAACATTTGTTCTCTAATAGCTCAAAGCACTACCTTCCTAAATCATTGGATACAAGAGTGGGAAATCACCACCACTATTAAGGATTTTTATGGCATAAAGCATTTGCATGATGTGATATGTCGAGCATTGGTTTAGATGATAGATAGGATTTTTGGAATAGAAGATGTTGCTACATGGCCTAAGGAGTGTGACTACATATTCTCAAAGACACTGCAACTAGATATTCCAATCAACTAGGCCACAAGAATTGAGTTACACTACCAACTAGTCTAGGTAAAACAAAATCCTCCTGACAATTTCTTAATGTATAGTTATGGTTTTTTGGATGGTTGTGACATTACTACCGCCATTTAGGGTACCTAAGAGCTTGCAAAATGATTTTATTCTATTACCCCACCTCTATCCTAAGACATGGGCAAAGAAAATGCACCACCACTATAGATTTGTGGAGGAATAAGTCACATGTTGGTGTTTCAAAATGCATCAATAGTAGTAAGACACAACAAAAATATTTGAAGCTCGTGAATGAAAGGACATGGGACAAGTAGGTGACTAGTTTGAGATGGTTGAGTAGGACAATATTCAGGCATGGGGTTTTGATGAACAACTAACATCCTTCCCATAATTTATTAGGGACATAGTTTTGTTGGTAGCCAATTCACTTTTTCCATTGTCTTATAAGCTGCCTACACCAATGTTTTGCAAACATCAATTTTTCGTCGCAATTTTTTAAATAAACGACACTTTTATTTTTTGCGACATTTGCACATTTACCTTTGTTTTGTTTTCATGACTGTAAGCGTGAAAAATTCATCTTTCGAAGTCTCATTGAAATCATTATCTGAACTGTCATTATCTCTCTTATCGATATGCCTATTGCGCTTACCTTTTATTTATCATTATATAGCTGGCAAGATCCTTTGATCGGTACTCATGCTTCGATTGATTGTGTAATTTGGTTCTATGGAGTTTGCAATGCATTAGCATTTGGATTTGCATTTATTTGACTTACTTGACCTTTGGTTTCATAAGATACATGGGTGTTATGGTTAAATCTTTCATATATATCTTTTTAATATGATACCAATGTTTGTGTTTTCATAACTATTGGCTTGTTGATTATATGAATACCCATTGGCACATTGGTTAAACTATTGATATGAGCTGATACATTGGCGCATAGTTGATTTTGGTTTTGATTTATATGTCGGGTGTTTAAAACTATGGCATAACTTTTGCACGCGTTGGTTTATACATTGATTTCATTAGTCGGCCAAGTGATATGACTGTTGAACTATGCTATAATGGATTGAACAGCTATGTAAGCCAATGGTTGTACTTTGGAAATAACTATTTTGCATGGCAGAGATAAGCTCCACCACCTTCGCACGATGGCATTTATGCCTATCCCTTATCCCCGTTCACTTCTGTTAGCTCGGGTAGCTCTGCTCCTGTGTGTGTTATGATCCAAACCCTCAACTTACCATGTGCTCGGCTCCATGGCACCAGTCGTGCGAATCGAGCCAACGGCAACCAAGCCTTGTTAATGTTTGACAATGCTCGGAAGGACTTGGAGGCTAACGGATGGCTCACCTTCGTGCAATGATTTGAGGGTTTTAATCTAGCTGTAGCACGACAGTTTTCCATGACTTTCGATGGATGTAGAGCCAAAGTGGGTGACACCCAGTTGGAAATTGATGAGAAATTTATCAGTTCTGCTACAGGGTTACCTGCCACAGGCCAGCGTTGGTTCAAAAATTCGAAGGTCGACGAGGTTCCATGGACACTATCGTTCATCTTCCGAAAGGTCACCTCTTGTGACAGAGGTATGCCCATCTCTGCACTTAAACCACGATGGCATGATACTTTGATGGTAGTCAAACAGTTCGTGACCTGTGAAGGTCGATACAGACTCGTTTTTCTCTACCACCTGCGTTTGTTAATGAATTTTATGGGATAGTCGTTGAATATGCCCTTTTACTTTCAGCGTAGCCTGTATAAAATGTCGAAAAGGTTTAAACGGCAGAAGGCTAACAGTAGCCTATTCCACCATGGACTTATCAAACTTATCATTGTTTATCACTTGAGTTTACATGGTGGTAGCTGGAGAGCTTTCATCGCCCGAAATGGTTTCGATGACACAGACCTCGTCCAGGTTGAAAAACTTGTGGTGAGTGAAGCCAAGGCCGAGCCGCCTGTGCCCTTCCATATCCTACTGCCTCCTCCTAAACCCTTGGTTGACCCTAAGGTTGACTTACCCAATGCTATAACTGAGAAGTTTGAGACTATTAAGAATCCTGCGAGCAAAAGGCCCAAGGAAAACCCTACTTCTAATGCCAAAGGAAAAAGGAATGCCCGACTCATTTCAAGAATGGCTAGAAATAATCCTAAACCCTCTGCTAAGCAAAATCCTATCGTCCTTAGTGAGGATTTGTATTCTGACGTAGAACGTTTCTTAGCCAGCGAGTACCCTTACTCGCAGGGTTTATGCCCTGAACCACCTTACGATTTCGTGACGAATCTCCCCCCTTACCTAAGAAACGATCCCAACTACCCAGGGATTAAATTGCCTGACGAAACCCTCAGCCATATGTTCAAACCATCACCTGCTCTTCCAAATCCCACACATCCATCCTGTGACCAATGCAATTTATGGTTGGAACGATACTACATCGACGTTCCCATACTCCAATCAAAAATCCAGTGGCTGGAAAGTCAAATTGCAGTATTGAACAATCAAAGAAACTAGCTCCAAGCAATTGATAAGAAGCAGAAGACAACTGGCTCCATCGTTTTCAAGAATGTTGAATCGGCCACTGTCGTTGTCAACTCCAAATTATTGTGATCAAGCCATCTGCTCACCATATAGGTATGATTTTCGAAATTCTTCTAGTTGTGTGAATGACCAAGGTTGATATAATGATTTGAATTTTGTTTTCGAATAGCTCTGTTTACATTTTGAAACGACTCTATCATTCGATGTTCATCCTGTACATTGTCTCGTTTTGCTAAAAATAAATGAAATTTCGATTTGATATATGATTTGCTCATAGATTTTTATTGGATTTGAATGGTCTTCGTTTGGATTCGATCTGTTAGTTTGTCTCATAGAGTTAATGAAACTTATAGTTTTCTTTCAATTCAATTCGTTTGTATCTACTCCGAACAGAAAGTTTTTCATGCTCAATTTAGAATACGATCATGTCTGAATGTGACTTCAATATGGTTCGTATGCTGTGGTTGGCAAACAATTTCAATAAGTTTGGTTGTTACGATCTTGTAATATATTGTGTCATATAATTTTTCAAATCGGGAATACCACTCTGTTCAATTTAATTTGGAAAGAACGACTCTGTTTTTACAAAAACAATGCTCTTATTTAAGCCTGTGCAATTACGCCCGAATTGTGGAATGGATTCGATTCATGACAACTATGCTAAACCCCAGCCAATTAATTCGCTTGATTGGTTTGTTGTTAGTTCGATCGTTTTCATGAGTTAGATTTGTATCATAAATGAATGCTCTGTTTGATTTTGATTTGTAAAATGAGTTGGTTAATTCCAGATCGACGATTGGTATATATGTTAAATCTGGTTATAATTCGTTTGAAAGAAATGATTTTGATCTAGGTAAGTCGATCTTGTCTGCCCATTTGGCTAAAACAAATGACCGGATAATGCTTATGAACCTTGGTACCAACTGATTGATCTCATTACGATTCCGTTTGCGGACAGTTACACGCCAGTGTTGGTTTAATTCGCTTATGGTATAAATCGTTTGCTATGTCATTACAGCTATAATGATTGGAAAATGATTTTGTTTGGATTTGATCGTATCTCCTGTTTAACCATTACCTACGATTTGTTTGATCATATTGATTTCAATTGGATATCAAACGATTTTACAACTGTTGGATTATGATTCTGTTCACCCAACTTATGATAACAATCGAAACAGAGTACACCTATCTCTGTATTCGGTTGAATGATTTTGATCCTGTTTGATTTCGAATGGTATAATAATTTCAAACTAAATGATTCGTTTTCAAATATCTATTGGATTTTAATTGAATTTAATTCTTTAAAAGATTTTTAATCAATTTTAATGTTGATTCTGTGTCTTATTTAGACTAGCTACAGAATTAGAGGATTATGTAGCTAGTCTATAGAATTAGATTTTTATTGTTTTATTAATAAAATATCCCTCTAACTTGTCCATTTCTGACCTGTTTCAGGTAAATTCGAATTGCATGGGACATGCTGGATAGTTCAAGAGATATTTGGGTGTTTTAGTTTTATTGTAGTTTCCTAGTTTAGTTAAATTTGGGATATCTTCCCAGATTTATGTAAACAGTTTGATAACTTCCACAGGGAGGTTTTACCTTGTGGAAAACTTATAAATACTTATTATTTTTGTAATAAGGATCATCCTCACTTGTGGGAGAACTAGGCTATGGATTTCTAATACAAACTGAGACAGAAGTTGATGTTCTGCTACAACTTTCGCTTTCATAATATCAATCTTTTGTTTCATGTTTATGTTTATCAATTTACATTTGATTAGTGACTACTTTAGCTATCACAGTCTTTTACAGAATGATATGAATTAATTAATATAATCCATTTCTGATTTCTTTCAACATTTAAAAACACAGCAATTACTTGATTCAGTTTATGAATGGCAGATTTCTCTTCTTCATCAATTGAATTATTTTGTACAAGTCTTTGCATATAGGTTTACCTAACTGTGGAGATTAATAAATCATATGATTGTTGTGATTTTTATGTCTTGTTTGTCCTGTAAACATACTTGAAGAGCACTGCAACTATCGTTTACGAGAAGCTCTCGGATTATTCGATGCGGGTTTCGACCCTCCGATCAGCTAAGGCAATCATCATACACAGGACGAACCTCGAGCGTTTCCAGGTCAATTTGTTATTTATTTATTTAGTATATTTATTAGTAGTTTAGTTAGATATATGTTTCAGTTTAGATTAGTAATTAGAATTAGTATATTAGTGATTTAGTTTAGTTAGTTTTCTGTTTTATTTATGTTCATAAAATTATAAAATCAACAAAAAATATCTCTTTCTGTTTTAGGACAGAATATTCATGAGTTTTTCAGGTTTTATTTAAATCTGTAAATTGTAGATTACTGTACATTTTGTGAATAAGTTATATTTCAGTAAGAAGTTAGATAGTTAATTAGTTAGAGTTAGTATAGTAGTAGTTAGTAGATTGTATATATAGAATAGTTAGATTAGTTTAGTTTGTTTTAATAATTAGTTTTAGTTTAGTTTGTTTTATTAGTTTTAGTTTAATTTGTTTAATAGTTATTTTTAGTTAATTTATTAGTTTGTTTTATTTAGTTTTAGTTAGATTAGTTATTGTAGATTAGTTTTCTTTTTGTTTTCTTAGGACCTTAGATCGGCTAACGGAGCCTCTAAACCCGTCACGGTGGTTCATCCCAAACGGCTTGGGTTATTAGACAACCCCGGACCGGTTCCAGTCTCTCAGTTGACGGACGGTCGATTTCGCCCATCAACAAATGGCGCTAGAAGGAGGGCCTGAACTTAATTAATGGCACGAGGTGGTCGCAAGACTCCTCCACCCCCTAATCGCTCACCTATAGTGACTAGAAGCCGTTCAAACGATAATATCCCCCCTCAAACAGCAACTACTTCAACCGACAATCCACAGATCACAGTTGAGCCAACAACCCCTAATCCTACAGGTGGTGGCATATAAGAGATTGTCCGCCAATCTCTTATAAAAACACACAGTGCCTTAGCCCGTTTGAGGCAACCAAACCGTCCGTGGGGTCAACCTTTGGACTTCTCTGATATCAGAGAACAATTAGGTGATACCAACCTCACTGTGAATCCTACAGATCCAAACCTAAATCCTACTGTAGGAGGATCTGGGATACCTCCTTCACCACCTCCATCATCTCCTTCCTCTTCTAAAGGAGATTCCTCTAACAAAGGCAATTCACCTTCTCAGCCTTCCACACCCACTACCCCAATGGAAAATCAGAACAACCCTGCTAGACCCTAGCTTGATCAGGATGTCATAGCTATACCTGGAGCTCAGCACCCTTTACCTAAGCATCCAGAGAAATGGCTTCCCAAGTTCGATCCTAACTCAAAACAAATCGCTGAAGATCACATAAAAAAGTTTATGTTAGCCATAAGACTCCGCAATGTTGAACATGAAGACATTGTCTGTAGGTTGTTCCCGTATACTTTTGAGGGTAATGCATCCACATGGTACTTTTCCCAACAACCCCATACCATCGTGTCTTGGGAAAAGTTTCAGTCATGCTTTTTGGAAAAGTTCGGAGACAGTAAGCCTCCAGAAGTCCTAGTCATGGATCTTTCTAGCTTAAGAATGAACCCGAAAGAAAAAGTTAAAGACTTTAATCAGATATTCTTAACACTAAAAAATCGAATCCTTGTGGATTCTATGCCTGTTGAAAGTCTTATAATAGCATACTACACTAAATCTTTGCATCAAAGCATAACTATCTGGGTTAAAATATCCAAGAAAGACACGTTGTTAGAAGCCTTTGAGGAGGCCATTCAGATTGAAAAAGACATACTTAGTCTTAAAGACTCTTCTAGCAATGAAATTGAGACTAGTTCTTCTTCCAAGAAGAAGATTGAAATCCTCCCCAAACCCACTCAAAGTAAAACACAACCTGAAAACTTAACCAAAGTTGTTCAAAAATTCTCAAATCAAGTTATAGACTTAAAGAGGTCAACCGAAGAAGCTTCCTCGAGCAAAGGACCTTACAAACCCCCGTTCCGGAAGCCTTTTCCCACCAACCGACCTAACCCAACCATCGAAGGCCTTAACCTATAAAGTTTTCAATGTGCCCTTCAAATAATTCTAGAAGCCCAAGATAACTTAATGCCTCCTGAGATCCCTGAGGAGGTAGTTGAACAAGAGACAGTTCAAGAAGAAGAGTCTTCTCCAAACATTTTTGGACATTTCTCGGATAGCATCTTCCAAGCCAACTTTGAGACAGTTCATCCTTATAACACTAGGAGTAAGACCGTAAACAAACCTTCTACCGAAAATACTACAACTTCGCCTCCAAAGCAATCTAAATCAGCTGAGCCTAAACAGAGTAATGTGAACCCCAACTTAGATTATGATGTTGTTGAAGATCTTAAAAAGTTAAGGGCTAACATTTCTATTTATGAGTTATTGAAGTTTCCATTTCTGTTACAAAAAATGTTGCAAAATATTTCAGAGAACGACAAAAATGGTAATTCCGATGGTAACAAGATTGTGCAAAACAAAGTCCCTCAGAAGACTTCCACTAAAAATAATCCTGATCCTCAAGATAAAGGAAGCCTTCCTGTAAATAATGTAAATAATGTAGATAAAATATCTTTAGAAACTGCGAGTAAAAAGCCACAAGCTACTACTCTTAGTGCTCGCAAAAATGTACCTCCTTTCCTATTAATTTTTGAGATATTTAATAGAAACGTGCATAATTGTATGGTAGACTCAGGGGCGTCATCTAATGTGATGCCTTGGTCTGTTTTCCAAAAGATAAATGAAGAAGTTGAACCCTCTACTTTAAAAATCATACAACTTGATCGGACAAATGTCAAAGTTATAGGTGAACTAAAGAATGTTCTTATTAGATTATCATCTAACCCCAAGGTTCATCAAGTTATTGATATAATTTTTGTGAATATTCCAGAAGTGTATGGTATGTTTTTAAGCAGGGACTGGTCGGAGCAGCTACATGGTTATTTCACGACAGATTGGTCCCATCTATGGCTTCCAGAGAATGACAAGCCTAATAAAATCAAAGTAAATCATGAGTGCTACCTTAAGTTCATGATCACCGATTTGAATGATCCCAATGAACCGTATACACCTTCTACTGATTCACCTGAAGTACAAGGGATGGACACCTTCTTCGGTAATTTCATGGCCGAGGCTTCACCTATCACCAATCCAGAACAGCAGTCCGAGATTGTAGCATATGTGCAGCCAGCACCTTCCACGCAAAGGTCCCATGTACCCGATGCAAATCAAATTTGGTCTTTTTATTTCAACAGATCAAAGTCCAAAGAAGGAGCTGGAGCAGGCTGCATTATTATCGATCCGACAGGTAACAAAACATTGATAGCATGTAGGTTGGAATTTGAATGTACTAATAATACTGCAGAATACGAGGCTTTACTGCAAGGTCTCAGAAAAGATTTGGATATGAACATTCAAAATTTAACCGTCTTTGGCGACTCTGAAATAGTGGTTAGACAGGTAAGAGATTCTATCCACTGTCTGTCTCCGCATCTCAAAAGCTACCAGTCTGAGGTATGGAATTTAATGAAAAAAATTTCTTCTTTCAATATAAATTCTATTCCTAGATTGAATAACTCTGAAGCAGATTTATTAGCTAATGTAGCTTCTAAACTTCTTCCTGCAGAAGGCTTGTCCCCAGACGCATTCTCCATTGAGCTGCTGTTTCGGCCATCCGTTCCCGGCAACATCATGAACTGGAGAGTATTTGACGATGATCAGCAGATTATCAACTTTCTGCACATGGAAGAAACTTTTCAAGGCGCGGTGATAGACGAAAACACACACACGATGACAATTTACGCGATTTCATGGTAATACCAGATCCGAGAACTCCTGAATCTTCATCGGATATGGTAAACTCGATCCCTAAATCTGTAATTAGATTAGAGAAGTTTTATGATTTACAAGATAAATTTAAAAAGACGGTCAATTGTAAAACCAATAGTTCCTCGTTATCTTATGAAAAAGTAAACTTAGGAACTAGTGAAAATCCTCAGTGCATTAATCTAGGGTTAGGATGCTCTCAACAAGAAAAAGTTGCATTCATTAAATTATTCAAGGAATTTAAATATGTCTTTGCATGGATGTATGATGACCTTAAAACTTTCGACCCTAACATCATACAGCATGTCATTCCGATGAAGCCCCAAACCTTACCTTTTCAACAAAAACTGAGGAAGATGCACCCCAAGCTCGAACCGACCGTTCAAAAAGAATTGAATAAGCTCCTAAATGCTAAGATAATTTTTCCTGTTAGACACACTCAGTGGGTTTCTAACCTTGTCCCAGTCCGGAAGAAAAATGGGGAAATTCAACTCTGCGTCGATTTCCGAAACCTTAATAGAGCGTCTAATAAAGATAATTATCCTGTCCCACCTATGGAACAGATCCTTCAATAGGTATCTGGTTCCGAGAGGCTATCCTTACTGGATGGTTTCTTTGGATACAACCAAGTCCTGATGTCTCCGCCAGACCAACTTAAAATTACCTTCCATACCCTGTGGGGCACTTATGCTTATCGCAAAATGCCCTTTGGATTGATTAATGCTGGAGCCACTTTTCAAAGAGCAATGGACATTGCTTTATGAGGCTTAATCAATCAGTCCGTCATAGTTTACTTAGATGACATAACCATATTTTCTAAAAACAAAAACGATCATCTAGCTCACTTACGAGCCGTCCTACTGCGATGTGGTAAATACGACATCTCCTTGAATCCCAAAAAATCCATCTTTGCAGTAGAACAGGGTAAACTCTTAGGATTCATTGTGTCTAGTGAAAGGATGATTATTGACCCCGAAAGGACTCAATTCATCGCAAAACTCCCCCCCCCTACATCCAAAAAATCAATGCATCCTTTCTTAGGCCAGATTAACTTCGTGAGAAGGTTTGTCCCCAGCTTCTCCGAAATGGTCAGACCCTTGCAGAATTTGATTAAGAAAGACACCCAATATCACTGAGGACCCCTAGAAAATCAAGCTTTTAATGCAATAAAGAAGGCCATAATAGATGCTCCATATCTCATGAGCCCTGACTTCTCTCAAGATTTTACACTCTACACTTTTGCTTCTGACTGTTCCTATGCCGCCATCCTAACCCAAAAGAATTTTGAGAACCACGAAGTACCCATCGCCTTTATGAGCTCCTCTTTCAAAGGCATTGAACTTAACCATCCAGCGGTTGATCGGCAAGCATACATTGTTTTCAAAGCAGTCAAGCACTTATGGTCCTATCTTTTGAAGTCAAGGACGAAAGTCATTGTCCCTTACCCAGTCGTGAGGAACTTGTTAGTGCAAAAAGAACTAGGAGAGAAGAAAGCCAACTGGGTCACCTCCTTGCAGGTGTATGACTTAGAAATCACCCCAGCTCATATTGTGAGAGGCCAAGGGTTATGTAAGTTGGTTGCTAATTCGGAGATAGGAAAGCAAGAAGAAGGTGATACGATAAACCTAGGACAATGTGATCAAAGTCTAATCTGTTGCGCACAAAACCTTTTTAGTCCTTGGTACGACGATATAAGATTCTGTCTTGAACACGGATCATCCCCCCATCACTTAGATCCCGCTAAAAGAAGAGTGTTGAGATTGAAGTCTGCCTCCTTTCATCTAGTGAATGGTATCTTGTTTCGTCAAATTTTTGACGGCGTATTGATGCGTTGTCTTGAAAAAGATGAAGCAGAAAAAGTCTTGCTCGAGTTGCATGCAGGAGAAGATGGTGGTCATTTTGGTGGTGACACTACTCATAAAGTTATAAGAGTTGGTTATTACTGGCCTACGCTTTTTAGAGACGCCCATGCCTTGTGTCGTAAATGCATCATCTGTCAGAAAGCATCAGGGCGGTTACAAAAACCAGCCTTTCCCTTGCAACCCGTTTCAGTAGATTCTCCTTTTCAGTAGTGGGGCCTTGATATCATAGGTCCAATCAACCCTCCGTCCTCGCAATAGCACAAGTTTATTGTGACAGCCACAGATTACTTTACTCGATGGTCTGAAGCTGCTGTGCTAAGAACTGTCAACACCAGTCAGGTAATTGCCTTTCTAAATTCGAATATTATCATTTGTTTCGGTATCCCTGACTGTTTAGTTTTCGATAATGCTTCTTACTTTTCCTCTCTTGAGATGAGCGAGTTTGCTTTGGAAAAAGGAATTAAGTTGAAGTATTCTGCTAGTTATTACCCCCAGGGAAACGGATTGGCAGAATCAACAAACAAGAACTTGATCAAAATCATCAAGAGAACGGTGGTTGAAAATCACAAGAATTGGCACAATGCACTGCTGAACGCGTTATGGGCTGATAGGGTAACGCCAAAAGCTGTTATAGGTAACTCCCCCTTTTTTCTCATTTATGGCAGAGAATCAATTCTGCCACCTCACATTCTTCTTCCTTCGCTTCAGTTGTCACAGAAAGTTCAAGAAGAAGATTGTCCCCTTTGGAAAACTGGATTAACGCTTTGATGAAGCTAGAAGAGGTAAGAGCCCAAGCTAAACGTAAGTTAGATCAACATCAACAATTGGTTAAAAGCTGGTTCGATTCTAATTCTGCTTCTGATAGGAATTTTGAAGTAGGTGATCTTGCCTTGAAGTGGGACAAACCACATGAGGGAAAGGGAGAACATACAAAATTTCAAAATCTATGGCTTGGACCATTTTTAATTGCTAAAAAGTTGGGTCCCAGTTCTTTTCGATTGCAGAATCTTGAAGGGAAGCCGGACACCTATCCGGTGAATGGCCAAGTCCTAAAAAGATACTTTGCTTGATAAATACCCTTGTATATTATGTACATATTTTGCTTTTGTGTGCTTTTTCGTTTGCTTTATAGTTTTTTTTATTTTTCTTTGAATTTGTTAGTTTGTGTTTTCTTTCAAATACACATACCTGTACACTGAGCTATTTAGACAAAGATAAAAGAAATTTCCTTCGCTGAAATAACTTCTGAGAAAATTTGTACAAACATCAATGGTATATTGCTGAAGTTCATATCTGTGTTGGAAAAGTCTGTTGTTTGAAAGAAGTTTATTGATGTCGATCTCTGAGTAAAGTCTGTCATGATCATCCATTATCTTTTTACGCTGTCCCTATTCCGTAAAGGAATGACTCAGAAGATGTCTCCCTACCTTAGGAAGTTGTTTTTGTTAATAAAACATCTCTGGATCTAAATAAAGGACAATTCTAAAAAACTCTGATGAGGTCTGAAAAAATATGTTAAAATATCATGATTTTCTGTGTCACCCCGCTCAACTATATATCTATGAGAAGACAAAACAAAATAAATTATGAATAAGAGTTGTGGGAAGTGCTTGTAAACCCGTCGGGATGATGAACAGGTCTGCTGGTAGTGGGTAAATGCATGCATGGTGCCAAGACAACTTCACCGGGGTATTGAACAAGTCCGCTGGCAGTGAAGCAATATCGGGTATATGAAAATTTGCAAAAAAGAAACCTCTTTAATGTCCTTTATTCTGATCCAGAACTTCTTGGCAGGATACAGATGTCAGAGTGGGTTAAATGTCAACCCTATCGAGGCTATGGACGCCTGTTGGCAGCAGTGGCTATGCCAACAGTATTGAAGATTTTATCTTTAATATCATGACTTTTTGATCTTAAGATTGTTATCAATTTTCATCTTTTGAAACATTGCTGGAATAATTGGTTAATGACGATGTTTATACAATTTTCTGGTTGTTATTTTTGAGTTGAAATTTTCTTTGTTGTCCTAATCTGAATTTGTTTCTTTTGATACAGATAACTGCTTCTACCAGTGTGTCGCCATTGTTGGCAGCCAATTCACTTTTTCCATTGTCTTATAAGCTGCCTACACCAATGTTTTGCAAACATCAATTTTTCGCCGCAATTTTTTAAATAAACGACACTTTTATTTTTTGCCACATTTGCACATTTACCTTCATTTTGTTTTCACGAATGTAAGCGTGAAAACTTCGTCTTTCGAAGTCTCATTGAAATCATTATCTGAACTATCATTATCTCTCTTATCGATATGCCTATTGCGCTTACCTTTTATTTATCATTATATAGCAGGCAAGATCCTTTGATCGGTACTCATGCTTCGATTGATTGTGTAATTTGGTTCTATGGAGTTTGCAATGCATTAGCATTTGGATTTGCATTTATTTGACTTACTTGACCTTTGGTTTCATAATATACATGGGTGTTATGGTTAAATCTTTCATATATATATTTTTAATATGATACCTATGTTTGTGTTAATTTGGTTCTATGGAGTTTGCAATGCATTAGCATTTGGATTTGCATTTATTTGACTTACTTGACCTTTGGTTTCATAATATACATGGGTGCTATGGTTAAATCTTTCATATATATATTTTTAATATGATACCTATGTTTGTGTTTTCATAACTATTGGCTTGTTGATTATATGAATACCCATTGGCACATTGGTTAAACTATTGATATGAGCTGATACATTAGCGCATAGTTGATTTTGGTTTTGATTTATATGTCGGGTGTTTAAAACTATGGCATAACGTTTGCGCGCGTTGGTTTATACATTGATTTCATTAGTCGGCCAAGTGATATGACTGTTGAACTATGCTATAATGGATTGAACAACTATGTAATCCGGCGGTTGTACTTTGGCAATAACTATTTTGCATGGCAGAGATAAGCTCCACCACCTTCGCAAGATGGCATTTATGCCTATCCCTTATCCCCATTCACTTCTGTTAGCTCGGGTAGCTCTGCTCCTATGTGTGTTATGATCCAAACCCTCGGCTTACCATTTGCTCGGCTCCATGGCACCAATCGTGCGAATCGAGCCAAATGGAAACCAAGCCTTGTTAATGTTTGACAATGCCCGGAAGGACTTGGAGGCTAACGGATGGCTCACCTTCGTGCAATGATTTGAGGGTTTTAATCTAGCTGTAGTAGGACAGTTTTCCATGACTTTTGATGGCTGTAGAGCCAAAGTGGGTGTCACCCAGTTGGAAATTGATGAGAAATTTATCAGTTCTGCTACAGGGTTACCTGCCATGGGCCAGCGTTGGTTCAAAAATTCGAAGGTCGACGAGGTTCCATGGACACTACTGTTCGTCTCCCGAAAGGTCACCTCTTGTTACAGAGGTATGACCATCTTTGCACTTAAACCATGATGGCACGATACTTTGATGGTAGTCAAACAGTTCGTGACTTGTGAAGGTCGATACAGACTCGTTTTTCTCTACCACCTGTGTTTGTTAATGAATTTTATGGGATACTCGTTGAATATGCCCTTTTAATTTTAGCGTAGCCTGTATAAAATGTCGAAAAGGTTTAAACGACAGAAGGCTGACAGTAGCCGGTTCCACCATGGACTTATCAAACTTATCATTGTTTATCACTTGAGTTTACATGGTGGTAACTGGAGATCTTTCATCGCCTGAAATGGTTTCGATGACACAGATCCCGTCCAGGTTGACAAATCTGTGGTGAGTGAAGCCAAGGCCGAGCCGCCTGTGCCCTTCCATATCCTACTGCCTCCTCCTAAACCCTCAGCCGACCCTAAGGTTGAATTACCCGACACTATAACTGAGAAGTTTGAGACTATTAAGAAGCCTGGGAGCAAAAAGCCCAAGGCAAACCCTACTGCTAATGCCAAAGGAAAAAGGAATGCCCGACTCATTTCAAGAATGGATAGAAATAAGCCTAAACCCTCTGTTGAGCAAAATCCTATCGTCCTTAGTGAGGATTTGGATTCTGACGTAGAACGTTTCTTAGCCAGCGAGTACCCTTACTCGCAGGGTTTATGCCCCGAACCACCTTACGATTTCGTGACGAATCTTCCCCCTTGCCTAAGAAACGATCCCAGCTACCCAGGGATTAAATTGCCTGACGAAACCCTCAGCCATATGTTCAAACCCTCGCCTGCTCTTCCAAAGCCCACACAGCCATCCTGTGACCAATGAAATTTATGGTTGGAACGATACTACATCGACGTTCCCATACTCCAATCGAAAATCCAGTCGCTGGAAAGTCAAATTGCAGTATTGACCAATCAAAGAAACCAGCTCCAAGCAACTAATAAGAAGTAGAAGACAACCGGCTCCATCGTTTTCAAGAATGTTGAATCGGCCAGTGTCGTTGTCAACTCCAAATTATTGTGATCAAGCCATCTGCTCACCATACAGGTATGATTTTCGAAATTCTTCTAGTTGTGTGAATGATCAAGGTTGATATAATGATTTGAATTCTGTTTTCGAATAGCTCTGTTTACATTTTGAAACGACTCTGTCATTCAGTGTTCATCCTGTACATTGTCTCGTTTTGCTAAAAATAAATGAAATTTCGATTTGATATATGATTTGCTCATAGATTTTTATTGGATTTGAATGGTCTTCGTTTGGATTCTATCTATTAGTTTGTCTCATAGAGTTAACGAAACTTATGGTTTGCTTTCGATTCAATTCGTTTGCATCTACTCCGAACATGAAGTTTTTCATGCTCAATTTAGAATACGATCATGTCTAAATGTGATTTCGTTATGGTTCGTATGCTGTGGTTGGAAAACAATTTCAATAAGTTTGGTTGTTATGATATTGTAATATATTGTGTCATATAATTTTTCAAATCGAGAATACCACTCTGTTCAATTTAATTTGGAAAGAACGACTCTGTTTTTACAAAAACAATGCTCTCATTTAAGCCTGTGGAATTACGCCCGAATCGTGGAATGGATTCGATTCATGACAACTATGCTAAACCCCAGCCAATTAATTCGCTTGATTGGTTTGTTGTTAGTTCGATCGTTTTCATGAGTTAGATTCGTATCATAAATGAATGCGCTGCTTGATTTTGATTTGTAAAACGAGTTGGTTAATTCTAGATCGACGATTGGTATATATGTTAAATCTTGTTATAATTCGTTTGAAAGAAATGATTTTGATCTAGGTAAGTCGATCTTGTCTACCCATTTGGCTAAAACAAACGATCGGATAATGCTTATGAACCCTGGCACCAACTGATTGATCTCATTACGATTTCGTTTGCGGACAGTTACGCGCCAGTGTTGGTTTAATTCACTTATGGTATAAATCGTTTGCTATGTCATTACAGCTATAACGATTGGAAAATGATTTTGTTTGGATTTGATCGTATCTCCTGTTTAACCATTACCTACGATTTGTTTGATCATATTGATTTCAATTGGATATCAAACGATTTTACAACTGTTGGATTATGATTTTGTTCACCCGACTTATGATAACAATCGAAACAGAGTACACCTATCTCTGTATTCGGTTGAATGATTTTGATCTTGTTTGATTTTGAATGGTATAATAATTTCAAACTAAATGATTCGTTTTCAAATAGCTATTGGATTTTAATTGAATTTAATTCTTTAAAATATTTTTAATCAATTTTAATGTTGATTCTGTGTCTTATTTAGACTAGCTACAAAATTAGAGGATTCCGTAGCTAGTCTATAGAATTAGATTTTTATTGTTTTATTAATAAAATATCCCTCTAACTTGTCCATTTCTGACCTGTTTCAGGTAAATTCGAATTGCATGGAACATGCTGGACAGTTCAAGAGATATTTGGGTGTTTTAGTTTTATTGTAGTTTCCTAGTTTAGTTAAACTTGGGATATCTTCCCAGATTTATGTAAACAGTTTGATAACTTCCACAGGGAGGTTTTACCTTGTGGAAAACTTATAAATACTTATTATTTTTGTAATAAGTATCATCCTCACTTGTGGGAGAACCAGGCTATGGATTTCTAATACAAACTGAGACAGAAGTTGATGTTCTGCTACATCTTTCGCTTTCATAATATCAATCTTTTGTTTCATGTTTATGTTTATCAATTTGCATTTGATTAGTGACTACTTTAGCTATCACAGTCTTTTGTAGAATGATATGAATTAATTAATATAATCCATGTCTGATTTCTTTCAACATTTAAAAACACAGCAATTACTTGATTCAGTTTATGAATGGCAGATTTCTCTTCTTCATCAACTGAATTATTTTGTATAAGTCTTTGCATGCAGGTTTACCTAACTGTGGAGATTAATAAATCATATGATTGTTGTGATTTGTATGTCTTGTTTGTCCTGTAAACATACTTGAAGAGCACTGCAACTATCGTTTACGAGAAGCTCTCGGATTATTCGGTGCGGGTTTCCTCCCTCCGGTCAGCTAAGGCAATCATCATACACAGGACGAACCTGGAGCGTTTCCAGGTCAGTTTGTTATTTATTTGTTTAGTATATTTATTAGTAGTTTAGTTAGATATATGTTTCAGTTTAGATTAGTAATTAAAATTAGTATATTAGTGATTTAGTTTAGTTATTTTTTTGTTTTATTTATGTTCATAAAATTATAAAATCAACAAAAAATATCTCTTTCTGTTTTAGGATAGAATATTCACGAGTTTTTCAGGTTTTATTTAAATCTGTAAATTGTAGATTATTGTACATTTTGTGAATAAGTTATATTTCAGTAAGTAGTTAGATAGTTAATTAGTTAGAGTTAGTATAGTAGTAGTTAGTAGATTGTATATATAGAATAGTTAGATTAGTTTAGTTTGTTTTAATAATTAGTTTTAGTTTAGTTTGTTTTATTAGTTTTAGTTTAATTTGTTTAATAGT
>ML832966.1:2430-15544 GCA_009831015.1 Picea engelmannii
CTACCATAATATTAACACCATTAGCACTAGTGATCAAGGATGATCCTCTAGTAATAATCCCACTTGTGCAACATGATCCTACTCATTTCTCTTTAGAGGGGGAACTTTTGAAGATCAAGATCCCAATACCCCTTAAGGAACTAATTCGCATGCCAGGGAAAAAGGAAGCAGTCAGTCGATTCATTGGTATCGCTGATACAATCAATCTCTCTAATGAGAATCCACAGGTATTTCTAGGTAAGGGTAAGGCAAGTGATTGTCCTACTCCATTTTTTTATCTCTCTACTAGTTAATGGTTTGATTCTAAGGAAATGCATGTTAGACTCTGGGGTCTCCACTAATTTCATGAATCTTGAGGTCATGAAAGAGCTTGGATTGCAGATAACTAGACCATACAAAAATGTTCAGGCAGTTGATGCGAGAGGTACCGATTTGTGGGGTAATCAAAGACCTTCAAGTTCACTTACATGTATGTCCTATGAAGATCATGACCATTGATGTAGTGGTGATTGATTGTCTGGTCCAATAGATTGTGCTCTTATCAAGGAAGTGGGCAACAGATGTGGGAAGAAGTATTCAGATGGATTGGTCATATGCAGACATCCCATTTTCTGAGACACAGAAAGAGAGACTTTTTAGAGAACAGAGGATGTTGCATTGTGTAGACGATCCTAAGCATTTAGACAATGATCTGTTGTATCCCGACATACATGAATCAGATTTGGGGACCTTTGTCATAACAAAGAATCAAGAGGAGCCCTTTGAACCAACAAAGTTGAATGAGGGAATGTGGACAATGCATTTTGATGGTGTCAGAGAAAAGTTAGGATAAGGAGCAGGAGTGGTTCTCAAGAGTCCATCAAGTATGATCTTTCCTCATTCATTTCTCTTAGAATTTGATTGTACTAACAATATGGCAGAATATGAAGCTTTTCTCTTAAGACTCAAGTTGGAAAGGAAAATGGGGATCAAAGAATTGAAGGTAAAGAGGGATTCAGAGTTGGTGGTTAACCAAGTAAGAATGTCGTGTGAAACTCAAAATCCCCGTTTTAAAAAGTACAGAGATTTAGTATGGGATGAAGTAGAGTTCTAAGTTGCATTCAATATCACCGTTGTACCTAGATCTTTCAACCAGTTGGCAGACTCCATGGCATCCACAGGTGCGCTATTTCAACCATGCTTAGCAAATCCTTACATCACTTATGTGGTTGAGGTATGTTTTCATCCTTCTGTTCTTAATAACATTGGCTCATGGCAAGTATTTGAAGATGATAGGCAAATATGTAATTTTTTGAATTGCATTAATGAGTTTGCTAGCCATGTAGTCCAAGATGTACAGGAGGGGGAGGAAGCCTCGATACTCCATTTGAAAAGCAACAAGATTCCAAAAGGTTTGCTTCCCCTAGAAGGATTATTTGATAAATCTGATGCATTCTTAGGAACTAACAAACCTCGTGTAGATAACAGGGTCATTTAAGTAGATATTAGATCCAAAGAAACACCACAGATTGTCAAAATCGATCGTGATTGCACTCCTCGGGAAAAGGACAAGATTGTGTCATTGGTTAGAAAATACAGGGATGTGTTCACGTGATCCTATGAAGAATTGAAAGCATGTGATCCAAGTATCTTGTAATGTCCCTTTCCAAATAGGAGCTCCAGAGAGAAGGCTTAATGGTCTAAACCGCCCTGTTAGACTATAGCCAGGGCCAAAGAGGGGTAAATAGGGTTACTAGAGGTCACTCCAATCACAGGTGTTATATTCGAAAAGTGACATTGAGCTAAAAAGGGTTAAAAGCACTTTTAAGTCATTATGAGCTAAAAATAGAAGTCAGCAGTGAATTAGGGTTTCAGCGGTGATTTAAGGTTTTGGAAGTCAACAGTGAATTAGGGTTTCAACATGATTTAGGGTTTTGGAAAGCTATAAAGGAAGGGTCAGCGACCTAATTCATTAGTATGCAGATTATGACTTGTCATTGAGGAGAAGAGGCGAATCTCAGGAGAGATAGTTTAGTGGATTCCAGGAGGAAGACACCAGTTGGTTGATTTCGATGTTGAGAGACACACCCTAGTCATCGGGAAGATCATTTAGGTCTTCCATCATTCTTCAGCAGCAGTTACACAGTGTTCAGCAGCAAGGGCGCATTCATCAAGAGTGAGGGCGCAGCTTCTGAGAGGGATTTTAGTAGACTTATCCCATCCAGGGAGAATTCTGAGATTTCCCTCCGACCCACTTGAGAGGAAGGCAAGGCGCATCTTTTTCCTGGTTCCTCATCAGATTCCGATGGAGGAATCAACTGGGGTGCATTTTCCAGACTTGGACGTGCGACACTTTTGGTGGGTACATTTGGGGTTCCAGAGCGAGCATCAAGCCATATTCAGGGAAACCCTTCCGACCCATTTCCCAGTAGACCAAGGCGGTCATTTTGAGACACATCTCGTCCGATTTCGACGGTGGAATCATTAGGACGCATTTTGCCAGAGAAAGAGGGGCGCATTGCCCCAGGGGGATCCATCCGAGGTCCAAACTCCCCAGCAGAAGGGTCCGACAGTTACCAGTACTGAGGACTAGAGCAAGGCGCATCATTTGGGACAGTTTCCAAGACATTTCGAGAAGTACAGCTCCCAAGGCGAACTTTCTAGACTTCCAGCAGTTACCGTCAGAGCTGCCATAGTCCCAGCGCATCCATTGATTCCGCAGTGCTCCCATATTCCAGGTATTATCTTTTAGTTGCTTATTTGTATTCCGGCTAAGATCCTTTGTCTGTTGATCTAATCGAGTATTGTTAGTTTATTCAGCCGCATTCGGCCATTTTGTAATCCACAGAGATATCATAATACAAAATTTGCAGTCCTTTGTCGCATTTATTATTTGTATGATCATTTATATGTTGTAAACAATAGATCCTACATACACATTAACAACATTTCCTAAACTAACCAAGTCAGGAACATTACATATCCTTAAACATGCCATTCCACTCATTGAAGGCGCGAGACCATTTCGGTAGAAACAAAGGTACATGAACCCAAAGGTGGTGCCTTCCATTCAGAAAGAGTTGTAGAAATTATATGAAGCTCAGATTATTGAGCCAGTCATGTATTCAAATTGGGTCGCAAATTGTGTATCGGTATTGAGTACAAAAATCTCAATTTAGCATCTCTTAAAGACAATTATCCACTCCCTAGCATGGAACATGTTTTTCAAGCGGTCACAGGTTCTGGGATGATGTCCATGTTGGACGGTTTCTCAGGTTATGATCATGTAGTGCTAGCCAATAATGATAGACACAAGACAGCCTTCACAACCCCGTGGGGTACTTATGCTTACACACACATGTCATTTGGACTGAAGATCAGAAGGGCCACATTTTAGCAGGTTATGGAATTTGCTTTCTCTAATTATCTCTTTAAGTTCATTGTAGTTTATCAAGATGATATAAATTTTTTTTCTAAAAGAAGAGATGATCATGTTTCTCACTTGCGTAAAAAAATGGCAGGTGCAGATCACTCGACATATCATTGAACCTCAAGAAATCAGTTCTAGGAGTCTTTGAGGGGAAGCTATTGGGCCATATTGTTTCGAAGGGTGGCATGAGGATTGATCCTAAAAGAGTCAAAGGAATTCAGGAAGTACCTCTCCCTAGTGACAAGAAGGTCATCCAGTTATTTTTTGGTCAAATAAATTTTGTAGGGCGATTCATTCCCATCTTTGCAGAAATTGTGAAGCTAATCTCGGACATGTTGAAAAATGGGCATGACATAAAGTGGAGCGAGGAGGCCAAAGGGGCTTTTCGGATATTAAGAAGGCTTTGTGTCATTCTCCTGTTCTCATTAGTCCTGATTACAGATTACAGTAAGGATTTCCAATTATTTTATTTTGCATCTAAATTCACTATTGTTGATGTCCTTTTGCAGAAGAATGATAAAGGAATGGAGCAATCAGTCACTTTCATGAGTAAAACTCTCCAAGGGGCCGAATTGAATTATGAGATAATGGAGAAACAAGCCTATGCACTAGTGAAGGGGTTAGCTTATTTCAAGAACTATTTTTTGAATGCCCGCATAGTCGCTTATGTCCCTCACCCTATGGTCAAACAAGTTTTGGTACAAAAGGAATGTAGCGGAACCAGAGGGAGATGGATCACTAAAATTCAAGAATATGATCTTGAGATCAAGCCTACCAAATTAATACGAGGCCAAGGGTTATCGAAGATGATGATGGAGAACAATCTAAATGCAATTCAAGGAATTCAAGTAAGTGAACAAGCAAATGCTTTGACTATTTCACTTGAGCATTGTCCTTGGTACTCTGATATTTTTTTTATCTCAAGAATTTAGCTTGTCCTCCTCACTTTAGTAAGACACAAAAGCGATCTCTACATCTTTTTGCCACAAAGTATTGTTTTGTGCAAAATGGTCTTCGATGGAGGAACCTACATGGCATCATTTTACTGTGCGTGGACTTCGAAGAGTTCAAAGAGATACTTCATGACTTACATTCAAGAGTGTGTGGTGGGGATTTCTCAGATCGAACCACTGCACACAAAATCATGTGTGTCGACTATTTTTGGCCTACATTATTTGCAGATGTGCATGCATTTGTTCGAGCATGTGAGGCTTGTCAAAGATTTGAGGGGAAGTAGAAGCTCCCTGCTTTTCCCCTTGATCCAATCATAGTAGAAGCTCCATTCCAACAGTGAGGTATAGACTTTGTGGGACAGTTCTCACAGACTTCCAGTGGCGAACATAGTTGGATTTTAGTTGCCACTGATTATTTCACCAAATGGGTGGAGATAGTTCCTTTGAAGACATCTTCTAGTGTCGCCATCATCAAGTTTTTGGAGGAGAATATCATTACAAGATCCGGTGTCCCAAGTAAAATCACAACGGATAATGCCAACGTCTTTAGATCTATTGAGTTGGTTTCATTTTGTTCCCAGTATGGCATTATATTGGTCCATTCATATCCACAGGGGAATGGATTGGCAGAATCAAGCAACAAGAATCTCATCGGGATAATCAAAAAGACGGTCAGTGACAACAAGCAAGTGTGGGATACTTATTTGAAATATGCATTGTGGGATGATAGAATTACTAAGAAGCGAGCTACCGGTAAGAGCCCATTTGAGTTGGTTTATGGCTTAAATGTGGTTCTACCAGTAAATTTGAGGTTACCAGTGTACAAGTTATTGGGATAGTTTGCTACCAACCAAGAGGATTTACATCATCATATGGATACGTTGGTACAATTAGAGGAAGATAGACTTGTTTCCTACGCTCGATTCACAGAATATCAGGCTCAGGTCAAGAGGGTGTTTGACCGTAGAGCCAAGGGGAAATCTTTCCAAGTTGGAGACATAGTGTTACTGTGGAACAAGAAGAATGAGAAACCAGGGCATCACAATAAGTTCGACAATTTATGGTTGGGCCCATATTCTATTGATGTGGCAGTGGGGCCTAACACCTTTTAGTTCCTTTCCACAATGTCATTTTCAGATTTCAATCTTACTTATTTTTATGTTTTAGGACAGCAATTTAACCATTTTGTTTTGCAGATTTTGCCTTTCACAGTCATCCATTCTCAAGCCTAGGTAAGAGTCGTTGATTTTTTCCTTGTTATATCAACATGTGGTCATGATATAGCTTGTTCCTTACAATGTTGTCCGGTTGGGTCCAAGCCTTTGAGTGTCTTATCATATATTTGTTGAGTCTTTTGTTGTCTTATCATTAGAGTGAGCCTGGATGAGGATCTGTTTGTTCATAGTCCAAAGCATTGAGCCAGTTAGGAAGGGTAGAGTTGAAGAGACATAGGAGAGTCTTGAGTCATCTTATGTTTTGTCTCTTCATTGCTTTCCATTGAGTCATCTGCTTTGAGTCAGTCATCCCCCTCATCCAACAGTAGGGACATGGTACCATACATCTTATATCTTCTTGAGTTATCACTTCGTACTGAGGGAAGAGTTTCCATCATTGCTTTTCCTTTCAGCAGATCATCCTACATTGACTCTGACACAATCTGGGGATGATCCAGAAGTAGAGAACCTTGATGGTTGTTAGCCTCATTGGCAGTTATTACGCATTCGACAAGGTTGAGTATTATTGGGCCTTGATCGAATGATCCTTGTCATTGTTCAACTTCAGTACATCTTTCACAGTGACAGGTTGTGCTTGTAACTTAGGGCCCATTGACATTATTGGTGGTTTTCCTTCGCACTTGACAGGGGTTTACATTATTGACATTTGACTAAGTGACTCTCTCCCATGTGTTGACTTCAACACATTTATCACAGGGAGGACTGTACATGGTAGGTGGTAGCAGGTAGCGGATTTGGATGAGACCCCTTGTTTTTAAGCTTGTCAGCATGAGGACCATATAATTTTTTACTCCATTGCCCACTGGATAGGCATTTGGGTCACAGGTTAGCTTGATAGGTATAGGGGTCTATAGGTATGCTTCTCCATATTTCTCATAGAGTATTACTCACGGTTTTTAGACACAGAGATTCACAAGTTCTCGACATCCTGCAAGGGGATCTCGTCCCCTTGACTCCCCATTGTTAACCACTGGATTTTCTCCCTTGAAAATCTTGAGGGTTAAGAGCCAACATGGTCTATTTTGGCTAGCATTTAGAGATTTTTCCAGAGACAACTTGGTATGAGTTGAGGTTGGTTCTCATATGAGTACAGGTACAATATTGGTTAGGTAGTGTTCTTTCTTTTAGAGACAGAAGTTTTCACAGCATTCCATGGACAAAGAGAGATGACTATATATAGTATAGTCCCTTTTTTTTAGGAGACAGAGATCAGATGCTCGCATGGCACTATGGATTACACAATTGGAGTCCTTTTGAGATTTTGGATCTAGTGAGCCTTTTTCAGATGACATGCATGCAGTTTATTGTTTTCAGCAGTTGTAGTTCCAAGGTTCAGATGATGATTCCGAGCATATATCTGAGTTGCTTACAGAAAATTGAATCTGATGAGCCTATTTCGAGCAACGTGCGAGGACTTACTATGTTTAGCAATATCTTGCATGTCGATTCTAATTGCATATTTGAAATCCTCACGAAAAATCGAATCCGATGGGTATGATATCATTGACATGCGACAAGCTTCTATTTTTAGTATGTCTATTTTTAGTAGGGCTATTTTTAGTAAGTATGGTCACCATGCAGGGTGAAAAGTGGAAGGTTAAAATCCTAACATGCGGATAATTCCAGAACATGCAATATGGTGTATTAAATGCACATGGCGCACTTTTCAAGGAAGATAGGGCACATTAATTAAATGGTAAATGCGTGTGAATGTATAAAGCATACAAATTGGCGTATTTGACTTAGCTCACGCTCAACTCACTCTCTCTCTCACTTTACTCATCCCATCCTACTTTCCTTATCCTCCCATGCGCTTTATCCCCTTTAATTCCAATTGGGCACACTTCCCCATGTACTCTCACACGTGGGCCCATCTCCATTTCTCATCCACATGTGTGAGCTTACTTTAGCATGTGGGGACACCTCACTCACTCATCTCTCACTTTCCATCATTCCCACTCCGTCCTCCCTCATGCAACCCACACGTGTGCCCTATTTCTTCTATTTATCTCTCACATGTGTGGCCAATCCTCCCATGCACTTCTCTCCCTCTCTCATGTGCCCTCCTATTTCTCTCTTCCAGACGTGTGGACTCCCTTCTCATCCATGTGCCACTTTCTTTCCTCAACTGCATTAATTATCTCATGCACACCTCCTTATCTTCTCATGTGCCTTACCTTCCTTTTTTCCACATATGCGCCCTCCTAATTTTGCCTTGGGTAATGCACCATTATTCCTATTTGATGAGGCTTCTCATTATTCAAGGTCGACTTTTCTGAGCAGCAGCAGTATTATCTCTCTCTCTCTCTCTCTCTCTCTCTCTCTCTCTCTCTCTCGTATTCTTCTCATTATTCTAGCTTCTACTCTTTGATTAAAGAGCAATACTCTGCCGGTTATGTACTTGTGTTTAGTGGTGCAAACAACCCTTTGGCAAGAGCAATAATAAAGATTTGGTGTGTTGGTATCAAGTTGTTGAATCTTGACGATATAGTATTTGATTTTATGCATTGCTAGTTGTTTTCAGCATATTATTGTGGTGTTTCAGCCTTATAATATTGCATCTTTCTCTTCTTTTCTTTCATTTAAAATACTCTTGCTGCAAGGATTTTCATCCAATTTAAGCTTACACATTGTTACTTACCCTTCGGTGGCCTAATCGCTATCCGAAGGAAAATTTTCTTGTTGATGTTTTAAGGTATTTAATTGCAGACTTTTCAGGTTTATGACAGCAAGAAAACACTTTGGGACCTGCCCCCCTGAGGTTGGCACGAACCAGAGAAAACAGAGAGGATATTTGTCGGTAACACTTAGAGCACTTTCTCCTAGAATTAGCCTCTTTTACCCATTGATGATTACTGTATTTCGGATCTGATTTAGGGTCAAAAAGTGTGCTAATGTGACCCCATGCCTAGAAGTAAACCCCATGACCACCTCACATTCATTACATATCTCTGATGGGTTCTTCTAGGAAATATCTCTCTACTTGGGTACTAACACACTTAATAGGTTCCTTCGATGGCCCTCCCATACCTAAACTAGACAAGTTGCATAAAGTCTTAAGCTTGTGTGAAGTTTGAAGGGGATACCCAATGAGAGTTGTTCGTTTTGGTTTTTGTATTAATAGATGGCCTACTTTGTATGCTTCTTAGGACTATTGTAAGCTTGTGATTGCTAGTCTTACTTGATTCTATGGCTTTGATTGAATTGGGTACACTTCACATGGTTCTTTGGAGGATGTCCCATACTTTCACTCAGGATGTTGTGCCTTTTCATGTAGATAATGGCAGGTGTGATGCAGAGCGTTGGAGCATTTGATGACTTGGCACACTTAGACACACCCTCTCACACCTCTTGGACCTTGTGTTAACCCCTAGATTTTCACCCTTGAAAGTCTTGAGGGTTAAGAGCCAGCATGCAACACTTTGGTTAGCATACTGAGATTTTCCCAAGGTTTTAGCACTTATGTTGGGCAGGAGGTTGGTTCACACACAAGGTAGGTACATGATCAGTACATGGTTGCTTAGTTCAAAGTCACAGTCTACTTGGTTTCCATGCATTTTTGAGAGAGAGATGTATACATACAGGTGTTGCTACTTTTTAGGAGGCACAGTTTGAGCGGGTCTCCTGGCAGTTTGGGGCAGTTCAGAGCATACAATATGAGTCCTTGCAGGATTCTAGGCCAAACGACACTTTTTCCGGGCGACATGCAAGAACTTGTTATTTTTGGTAGGTTGTGATCCAGGCTCCATATTCAAATTCCGAGAGCGCAGTATTGATCCTTGAGGCATTCAGAGTCCTTTGGACCTTTTTCCAAATGATGTCACCTAGATTACTATTTTTAGCAGGTTAAGCATCAGGGCTCGCATGACAGTGCTAATTGCATATTTGGATCCTTTGCAAAAAGACAAGATTAATGAGTATAAAGTTAAGGGTATTCTGACAACTTTCTATTTTTGGGCAATGTTTATGTGGCGGTGTCATCCCAGTCATCCAGGGTGATGTGGACAGTTTTTCTAAAAATAGGACCAAGAATCTGTTTTTAGAGGGCCCTATATTTAGATGATTCTATTTTTAGAGGACCCTATTTTTAGAGTTCCTATTTTTTGCTGCCTCTATATTTAGCAGGTCCAATCATCGTCCATGTAGTGCCAAGTGGCATCCTCAGAGGTCGACATGTGGTGATTCTTCAGTCAAATGTGGCGTCCACCTAAGCTAGGGCGCATGTCTCCAAAGTTAGGGGGTCCCATGAGTTCACTAGAGTTATCTCCCTCATGCATACCATGCACTTCAGTTTGCTTTTCCACTTACTCACTTAACTTTACCATGCACTCATGTGCCCACTCTAAACTCACACTCTGGTTTTTTCTTCTCCCATGCATGCCATGCACCTCACTTCACCCTTCTTCTCACTCACTTAGCTCACCATTCACTCATTCATGCGCATTCAAACTCACACTCACTCTCAGTCATCTCACTACTCCTCCCCACATCCACTTAGACTCTATTCTTATCCTCTTCATGCGTCCCTCCTTCTTGAGATATGTGCCCCCTCTAGCTATATATTGGAGGCTTGCCATGGGTTATTTCGTTAGTTCTTAGCAGGAGCAGCATAGTGTCTCGACTCTCTCTCATTCTTCTCTCTCTCTCTCTTTCTCTCTCTCTCTCTTGTCTAGTGGCGTGTCAATGAGCAAAGTAGTCATTGTATCAGTTGTGAGCTTGGCAACTGTAGCACAACCAACCCTCTTGTAAAGATGGATCAATAAAGAAGCTTGTGTTTATTGTTCGAACCTCTCTTCTTGACGGTATTGTGGTGAATTTGCAAATCTGATATGTCATTTATGAATTATTTACTGTGATGGTATCAATCCTTTGAGTAATTTTCTTTGCTTTTTCCACTCTATTATCATTGTGTTAACTCTGCAGGTTCCCTCCAAGTGTGCTAGATCAACTTTTTCCACCGTTTTGGACTGCTTTACATGCTGTCCAAGGCAAAACAGCTCGCTGATTTTTGAGTTTTCAGACCATAAATCAGCCACAAGGGCGCTTCATTGTGCCTAGGGACTCCCCCCAGAGGCTAGCAAGGCCTAGCCTGAATGGAGAGGGGTTTAGCCCGTGACATCTGGGGCTATTTCTCCTATAATTATTCAAGTTTTTACCGTTGTCTTAATAGGTTTATCAGCTCAGATTGGAGGGTAGAAATTTGTGCTAACACCCTGGAAGATGGACAGGTGAGCTTTGATTTTATAGACATGGTCATGTTGATAAACATATGGGCAAGAAGCCCACACTCTGGATAGTGCACCCTAGAGACTTGTCAGGCTTTGGATGGAGGACGTTTCACTCGGAGATGGTTGGGCACCCTTGGAGAGTTGATGAGACTCCTTTCCACCTCGGACGCTGGCCTTTTTCACCCTGGGCATTGAGCTCCTTGATGATGATGTCATGCGCTAGGGTTTCTTGATGATGTTGATGCATGTTTTCCATTGGGGCACCATTGGATGGCTTGGGTCCTTGATGATGTGACAAGACCCTTCATGAGCAGACACGACCTTCCACCTTGCTTGCACCATTTGATCATGACACATGGCTGGGTGGCTTTCTTCACTCTCTTAGAGCATGAAGTCATCCACATGTGTGACTTTGGAGGGCTTATTATGGTGTTTTAGCAAGATTTTTCATTGTTAGAGGCTACTTGAGGTGTCAGCCCCACTTGTATCACAGATTATTGTTGTTTTAGATCATTATATGGACACAAGAACTAGGGTTACCTCATATAAAGAGGCTAGCACTCATTTTGAATCAAGAAACAACTCACTCGCTAGTGAGATCACCACTACTTGCTCTCTCTTATCTATTTTTTGCCCTAGTCTACTTGTGCACACCTTTGGAGCATGATCTTGTGGATGTCTTCGCTTGTTTTGGATGGATGAATGTTAAGCTAGGGTTTCTCTTGCATAGCAACTTGGATGAGTAAGTACTTCTTCAAATTTAAGTGTTACTGCATGGTATATTGTTGTAAATGCTAATCGTCATTGCATGTTACCTTGTTCTTGTTGAAACCCTAGGAGGGACCATAAGTCTTTGTCCCCCTCCCTATTTTCATCTCTCTTAAATCGGTTGAAGCATTTAATGACCTAGTTCTAGGGATCATAAGTATTTGTCCCCTTGGGGTTAGTCTTTAGCTACTTCAAGATCCTAAGGTCCTGTTAAGGCTAAATCTGACACCCTAGGCTTTAGGTCAGTTGTATATTTGAGGGAATCAAACTAGGCTTAATTTAGGGGTGGATTCTACAGTCACAAATGATGTCACCCCTCTCGTTTTGGGTTGGTGCATGCCAACCACAGAGAGGATACCCTAGGGCGTGTTGCTTGATAGATGAGATTTGACCTGCAAAACACAAACCAAACAAGCACAAGATGGTTTTGGGATGAGGGTTAGATAACCTCACCCAAAACTAGCATAAAAATTGATTTTAAATGAATTTTGGTGGAAAACCCTAAGCAGAACGAACCATTAGAATGGAAAAAGACAGTAAATCAAGAAGGAAGAGCGCTTCAAAGGTGCCAAATCGACCCCCAATGAAGGATGAGCTTCAAACACCTGCAATTAATTAGAAATCCAATGCAACAACAAGAATCTAGGCCAAAATCGACACATAAGACTCTTTATTCATGTCAAATCAAAGGAATGGCTCCATCACAGAGAAAAGCCAAGAACTATTACAATGATCTCCAAGAAACTAAGAATCTGAAGCTAGAATGAGAGGTAGAATAGAATGAGAGAGTAGTAATGCTCTTGCAATAGAGTGATCAACCTGTCAACTGTGGAAGAATGTTGCATATATAGCCAAATGCATGAAGAATTCGCCTTGATGTTTCCAAACTAGGCAAAAAGATAGCCAACATTCCTCGTCCAAGTGTCAAACTGTCCATCTGCCATGTGTCAGTGCATGAATGCCTGCTAAAGCAGGTTGAGAGAACCTTTCCCAAGCCTTCTGGTCAAATATGGGGGTTATCTAGAGAAGAATGGAGGTCGTATGGGTCAAAATCTAAGTCACCAGACACGTGGACACGGGACACGGAGGACATGGAAATACAAGTATCCGACACGGGCACGGCGACCCCCGAAAACAAGACACAGAGGACACATTTATATTATATATATATATAGTAAATATATATATTTAAAAAAATTATATATATGATTTTTTTTTAAATTACACATACAAAAACGAAATATAGACATAAAGATTCATATTTTGTTAGAAACTAGAAGATTTACATGATACAAAATATGTAACATACTACATTGTAACATCAATGATGATCAAAAGACAAACACTGAACACACAAGAAATTAGAATCATAAGTTGCAGCATTCTCAATCTCATTAAGTCATCAAAATCAAAATGTATTACAATGTAGATAGACATTGAGTTAGAGTCACTGATACTATAGGTGGGAATGCCAATGACAAATACAAAATAGCCATAGGGTAGATACTAGAACCGTAGAAG
>ML832966.1:15594-28724 GCA_009831015.1 Picea engelmannii
AAAATCAAAATGTATTACAATGTAGATAGACATTGAGTTAGAGTCACTGATACTATAGGTGGGAATGCCAATGACAAATACAAAATAGCCATAGGGTAGATACTAGAACCGTAGAAGGAAGAATCTCATAGCTCATGAGTCATGACTATCAGTAGTCCTCCATGTCATAGTCATCAAGATTGGCATCACTACCACTTCTCTCTCCTCCATCCTCCTCCTCCTCCCCTATATCCAATGCAATCTGTGCATTTGTTGATATGGACTGTGGAGGATGACCCCTCAAGAGGATCACCATCATCAAAAGTGACCGGCTCTAGCACTAGTTCATTAAGATCCAAGTTGGCTAGTGCCAACTCAACACTGTTGTTCAAACCCATATCATCAGGAAACACATCCCACATCTTTGTCTTTCCCTTCAACCACTCTTCTCTCTGCCTATATATAAGACGGAGGTTGGTGTGCACATACACCACTAAGTCACCTAACACGACGACAAAGAGAAGAGTTTATACTTGAGTGAAGGGTATATTTTTACTGGGGTCGTGACAAAAGAGTTCAACAACCAATGCCACCAACATCGAGGTACATAAAGGGCTTGGTTCTCTTGATTAAATGTTAATTCCATACCCTCATACATGATAGAATCCAGTGGAAACATTGCAATCTTGCCAATCTTGAAATCATGAAAACTGTTAAGTCTGCTGAATTTTGAATGGGACCTAAAATTCTACTTTCTCCATATGAAGTCCAATGAGGTTGGAACCACTCAAACATCCTAAAACAATTAATGGTAATGTTAAAAATTTAAGTAAAAGGATGAAAACGAAAGATAAAGGAGAATGTCACTTTTACTTTAAGAATTTAACATTACCATTAATTACTAGGGTGGGTGAAACGGAGGGGGTGGGGACCTCTTTAAATAGCATTAGTAAGGAAAAATAACCCTCAGTTGCACACCAAAACACCTCACAGCTCCAACTTGCATGAGAAAACATGAGCCAAGTACTTCTCTGTGCAGGACACGTTGAGGGTAAGTGTCGGACACGTTCCCTACACGTGTCCTCACGTATCGTGTCTGACACGTAGAATACGTGACACGAAAGGGGTTTTGGACATATCATGTTACTTAGGTCAAAACTGATTAGATATGGAAAAGTTATGGCCAAAAAGGTAGGAAGGGCAAACCTCATGGAGAGAAATAGGTAGCTTAGGTTAGTCGAATGAGGGAAAGTTAGGTCGCATGAGTGGAAGAGGGGAAGGAAAAAGTGGAAAGCTAAAGCAGAAAAAGGGGAAAGCTGGGAAAAGGAAAGAGGATAAAGCTAAAAGCAGAAAGCAAACAACTACCCCAGTTTGACTTTTGACTGGCTTTAAGACGCTTCATGACTTTGGGAAACTTCTTTACTTTGTCCAGTTTTTATTTAGCAAGTGTTGGTCGCCTTAGTGGGCCCAGTTTTAGGAGGAAAGGCACGGATTTAAGTGTGTGGGCCCCACATGGGTCACCACCTCATCCTGCCACATCATCACCTGTGCCACCTCATCACCAAAAAGCAAGTTTGTCCAAATACCATCAAGTTTATACTCACTGGAAGCAGAATTGGACAAGGAGTAAGAATATGTTGTCAAATAACTCATGTGAGGGGTCAATGAGGTCCTCATGGGCAAGAAGTGTCCCATAATGCTACAGGTCTCTCATACTCAAACCTGGAACTGAAACCTCATCCTGTAATACCTTGGAAATCACTGAAACAAGCTCTGAACTCAACTCATGTAAGAAACCATCCTCTAACTGACCAGGACAAGAATCAATGTGCCCAGAAAATCTTTGAATGATGGTCCTGAGCTATCAAAAATAACCTCTGAATGCCAGGCTGAAAGGATAGACTGGCCCTTTGACCATCCAAATCTCAAGGGTGAGATTTTGGGGTCAATAAATGGCGACTCAAAGAGCGGGATCCCCTCCGAGTATCGAGAACCTAGAACTAATGTCTGCAACTAAAACCATCTGATGCCAATGATGTCGAAAACCGATGCCAAGGGAGTCAAACTAATAATCATAAAACCTGCTGACTGATACCAGTAACTGGTCCATTGGGCCATGGAGTCAAGCCCAACGAACAATGAAACTCCCACCAAAATACCTCTGAAAATCACATGAAATGGCACATCTGATCTAAAAAGATGCTACACTCTGAAACTGTTGCTACTCGCCAACCAGTGCACTGCTCTATGTGGTAGATGCGTTGATGTCGACACAAAAGAGGCAGTCACTTAGTCAGAAGCCAATAAGGTAAGCCCTTGCTAAATGCGAAGGTCACCCACCAATGATGACAATGGGGCCTAAGGCATGAACACACTCTGTCATAATGAAAAACGTTCTGGTCAAAAGTTTTCAACTCGTCATACGACCAAGCGAATACATCCTTATACTCATGGACCAAACTGATGATCTATTTTCGTTCTTTCTCTGTTCATGCTTTACCTATCTTGATGTAGCGAGGAGACTCTTCAGAACCCACATTTATGTCATCAACCTACGAGGAAACATCAACTATATCAGTTTTCTTTATTTTATTTAAAAACCTATCTGATCTATCAAACATATTCTCAAGAGGAAATAAACCAGCAGGTATATGATTAGATTTCAACTGAATCAATGGAATCTCCTTCGCATCCTGCACCTCATCAATCAAACAATCATAAAAGTCTTTCTCACCATGCATAAAATTTAAAATTCGCTCTTCATCATAAAAAACTTGCATAGCAGTAATGTTATCAGGAACATGCGGGCGAAAAGATAACTCAACTAAATGTCGGATGTAGGGATTAGCAAGAGTGGGGTCAAACAAAGTGGTTGATCTAGCAAGGGAATCAACCTCCCTATTTATCTCTCTATCAATATGAGAAATATTAAATGCATCAAATAAATCAATCTCATCCCATACCGCGTTCCTATACCTTCTCATGCACGGATGTCTCACTTCGCATTCCTTGCGTACCTGTTTCACAATCAGCTCGAAATCTCCTTCAACTCTAAGGGATTTCACCCCCATTTTCCTCGCTTTCTTCAAACCTAGCAAAAGAGCCTCATACTCGGCCATATTGTTAGTGCATGGAAACTCTAAGCGATAAAAGAACGGATAAATCATACCATTAGGTGCGATGAAAAATATACCTACGCCAGCCACGATGTAAGAACTAGAACCATCAAACTACATAAGACATACCTGATTGAGCTCATACTCTGGGACAGCAGGAATAGGGGGATCTACATCATCTGTAAGCATGTAGTTTCCTATATCCCCCTCCTCAGCCTCGGGTTCCTTGATGTCAGGATACATAAGGTCATTGTCTCCTATCTTTGCGTCCTCCACATTGTGGAGCATCTTCTGTTCTATGAAGACATGGATCTTTATGTTGTCCTTCACCGGGATGTCAGCATAAGTCAAATCCATTTGCAGGGTTCCCCCCACATCTGCGCATCATTTACGAGACAAAAGCATCCCCCACTAATTAGGGCAGCCAATGATCACGACATCCATAACCATCCGCCTCTATGGACATGCAAGCAAGTAAAATTGTAAGTCTTTGATAATACCAAGACATTCAACTTCTCTAGCATCCATAGCTTTAACATTTCTATAAGGCCTAGTAATCTGCAAGCCTAACTGATTCATTACTTCTAATGTCGTGATGTTAGTTGAATCAAGCATGCAATTCCTCAAAATTAAACCATTAATTTGTAAAGACGTGAAAAAAGGCATGTGATTTTTCTCTCGCCTACTTGTCCCTAGGAAGATTTCAGGAATCTTATCATTTAGATTAGCTTCATCTATAGGACAGCCCATAAATTTCGAAATGGATTGTTGATAAGAAGGGTTCTTTGCCAATTCTTTGAGGGGGATCGGGATCTTTACCTTGGCTAATTCGACCTCAATAGAGAAAACTGCAAAATCAGTTGTATGGGCAGCAATATTACCTTGGGAAGCTGGCTGATTTGGAGCAGATTTACCTTGGACAACTTGCTTATTTGTGGTTGTAACTTGTACTTGTACCACTGCTAGAAACATTCTTTGTTCGCTGCCCACTTCTATTTTGGTCAAAGAAATATGGTACAATTCGCTTGGGACCCTGTGGAGTTGGTAAGAGAGCATTTTTGGCTTGATTTGTTTGTTGGTTTGATGAGGAAGGCTCCCTAGAAGTCTAGGGATATTTGGCTTTATTCCTTCTGACGTACTATCTTTGGAGCTCTTCTAACCTAGCCATTGCCACCTCCTTAGCTCTTTGGATTTCCTTTCTCCTAGAGGCCATGCAGCAGGTGAATCTAAAGTGGACTTGGCCTCCTGGTGAAGAGAAGAATCAATCTGAAAGACACCTCTATTGTGAGACTGGATTTCTGATGAGGATGCATAGGGATGCTCTCAAGAGTCTTCCAACTCCTCATGGAGTTCTCCCGTCATGTTGGCCATATGGTCCTCATGACTATCTAACCCTAGGAAGACATGCGCATATTGGGCAAAAAGCTGGCAAGTATCCTCAGCATGAGGCATGTCACAAGCTCTATAGTAAGGGCTTGAGAAAAGTGAGTTTTTCCCTACAAAGTTCGCTCCTGGAGCTGGATTGAGGTTTTTGGGGTTTCAAAATTCCTATGGGCCTGAAAGTTTCTCCTCTGCTGATTGAAAGTCCTTTGGGATGAAGCAAGTGGATGGGAGGGTTTATCTTGGATATTAAGCTTCTGGACAAGGTCTTGCAGCAGGCTCACAACTTGGGGATTACTAGATAAGTCATCCTCCTCTTTCTTGGGTTTTTTCTTGATTTCTAGAGGAGGATGGGCAGGAGGTGGAGAAGGGTCAAGGAGATTTTCGGCCTTGTGGATCTAGCAGCTCTTGTAATGAAACCTTGGCCTGATTTGCAGTGACGAAATGCTTCTCCATCTTGAGGGCTTCTTTGAAAGTGCCTTCCAAATCATGTGGTTCCTTTTGTTTCAAGAAAACACCAAATAATCCATCAAATTGTTCAATGTAAAAGATTAAAGAACCAGCAGGATTAGGTCTAACAATGTGTGGGATCTTATAATATGCTTTCATAAAACGTGAATAAAATTCTTCGATCGGTTCATTTTCATCTTTTTTAATAAAGGAAAGCATTGTCCTGTTTGTGAGACCATTTGTCCATGAATTTGTCATGAAAAGTACTCCAACCATCAATATTGTTTGTTGCAAGCGCTTTGTACCAATCTCTTGCATCCAAAGTCAATGACTGCGCAAAAATACTCATGACACATCTTCTTCAATCACGCCTATGTTTTCCAGATACTCCAAGAAAGCTTTGATGTGGGATTCTGCAGTGATGGCGTTGTTCCCAGTGAACTTGGGCATGTATTTGCCATAATTCCCAGCAGGCAAAGCATTCAAAGGATTTGCTATAGTGGCCAAATTCAAGGGTGCATACAGGTTGAGCATGAAGGAAACCCTAGGTTGGTTTACTCCTGCCATAGGGAAAACCGGTAAAAACAAAGGGTTCGCTTGTGCAACCGGTGTAGGAGGAAGTAGGGTCTGCGCAGATGATAAAGATGAGGAAGGATGTGAATCTGCAACAAGGATCTATGGGTTTGGGTTTAAACGGGCTGATCTATGTAAGGTGCTCAGTGGAGTCGCTTTAGATCTACATGGAGTCGCCAGGTGAACTAAACTTCACCAAATTGTCGTCTATCAGGGCTTAGAACTTCTTCCCCGGCAACAGCGCCAATTTGTTAAGGCTAAATCTAACACCCTAGGCTTTAGATCGGTTGTAGATTTGAGGGAATCAAACTAGGCTTAATTTAGAGGTGGATCCTACGTTCACAAATGATGTCACCCCTCTTGTTTTGGGCTGGTGCATGCCAACCATAGGGAGGCTACCCTAGGGCGTGTTGCTTGATAGATGAGAGTTGATCTGCAAAACACAAACCAAACAAGCACAAGATGGTTTTGGGATAAGGGTTAGATAACCTCACCCAAAACTAGCATAAAAATTGATTTTAAATGAATTTTGGTGGAAAACCCTAAGCAAAGCGAACCATTAGAATGCAAAAAGAGAGTAAATGAAGAAGGAAGAGCGCTTCAAAGGTGCCAAATCGACCCTCAATGAAGGATGAGCTCCAAACACCTGCAATTAATTAGAAATCCAATGCAACAACAAGAATCTAGGCCAAAATCAACACATAAGACTCTTTATTCATGTCAAAACAGAGGAATGGCTCCATCACAGAGAAAAGCCAAGAACTATTACAATGATCTCCAAGAAACTGAGAATCTGAAGCTAGAATGAGAGGTAGAATAGAATGAGAGATAGAATAGAACGAGAGAGTAGTAATGCTCCTGCAATAGAGTGATCAACCTGTCAACTGTGGAAGAATGTTGCATATATAGCCAAATGCATGAAGACTTTGCCTTGATGTTTCCAAACTGGGAAAAAAGCTAGCCAATATTCCTCGTCCAAGTGTCAAGTTGTCCATCTGCCATGTGTCACTGCATGAATGCTTGCTAAAACTAGTTGAGCGAACCTTTCCCAAGCCTTTTGGTCAAATCTGGGGGTTATCTATAGAAGAATGGAGGTCGAATGGGTCAAAATTGGTTAGGTACGGAGAAGTTATGCCCAAAAAGGTAGGAAGGGTGAACCTCATGGAGAGAAATAGGTAGCTTAGGTTAGTGGAATGAGGGAAAGTTAGGTCCCATGAGTGGAAGAGGGGAAGGAAAAAGGAATAAAGGAAAAAGTGGAAAGTTAAAGCAGAAAAAGGGGAAAGTTGGGAAAAGGAAAGAGGATAAAGCTAAAAGCAGAAAGCTAAAGCAGATAGTGGACAACTAGCCCAGTTTGACTTTTGACTAGCTTTAAGGCGCTTTATGACTTTGGGAAACTTCTTTACTTTGTCTAGTTTTTATTTAGCAAGTGTTGGGCGCCTTAGTGGGCCCAATTTTAGGAGGAAAAAGACCCATATTTAAGCATGTTGGCCCCACATGGGTCGCCACCTCACCCTACCACATCATCACCTGTGCCACCTCATCATCAAAAAACAAGGTTGTCCAAATACCATCAAGTTTATACTCACTGGAAGGAGAATTGGACGAGTAAGAATATGTTGTCAAATAACTCATGTGAGGGGTCAATGAGATCCTCATGGGCAAGAAGTGTCCCATAATGCTACAAGTCTCTCATACTCAAACCTAGAACTAAAACCTCATCTTGTAATACCTCTGAAATCACTAAAACAAGCTCTGAACTCAACTCATGTAAGAAACCATCCTCTAACTGACTAGGACAAGAATCAATCTGCCCGGAAAATCTCTGAATGATGGACCTATGCTATTAGGAATAACCTCTGAATGCCAGCCTGAAAGGATAGACTGGCCCTTTGACCATCCAAATCTCAAGACTGAGATTTTGGGGTCAACGAGTCCATAAGTCTTTGCACCTTAGGGTTTTGATCTAGTTCACTTGGATCAAGTGCTAGATTACGTAGCTCCGGCAGGTACTTCCACACTAGGGGTGTCTAGTAGTGTGGAAGGGCCCCCCATGATGTCTAGACAACTTAGTGATGGTGGGGATCACTTAAGTCAACATGAGATTAAGTCACAACTGTTGGATGTGACTTAAGTTGTCTCAATGCTTGATTAAGTCCCCACCGTCAGATCTAGATCTTGAGATGAAGATCTAAGGGTCGGGATTGAATGAGAGAATGGCTAGGGTTCTTAAAAGACCAAGAGAGCCTCATTTTTCATTCATCAGAAGAGAGACTCACCATCTGAAATTGAGAGGGAGTTCTGAGAGTGATCAAGGTATTGAGCTTAGTCGAGCTTGCCAGAAAAGGTCAAGCTCGGGCCTCAGGGATCATCTCAAGTGAAGACAACGAGCTAAGAAAGAGTGGCTCTTCTCGAGAGATCTAGCATCAGGTTGAGTCAAACTAGCTAAGGGAGGCCTAGTAGGGTTAGGAGAAGACCAAGTTGGATCGTGTGAGTAAAGCAAGGAGGACCAAATAGGGTCAATGGAAGACCAACTAAGTTTTAGTATGCAAGGAGAAGAGGCCGAGTAAGGGTCCATAGACTGTCCAAGTGCAAAGAATCAACAATAATAAGAGAAGATACAAGCTGCAAATAGAAGACAAGTCATCCAGAAATCGTACCAAGTACCAAGCAGACCATATGACTGGTACAAGTTGATCGAGTAGGGTCAGAGGGTTTTGTATATGTCATAACAACAGTTGATACGCATTGTAACAGCCCATAGGGTCAGAGGGTTTTGTATATGTCTTAACAGCAGTTGATACGCATTATAACAGCCCAGCAAGGCAAGCCAAGGGGAGTCCGAGCTATAACAGGGGTTACGTACAGTTGTATGGCCACCCAACAAAGAACTCGCAACTGTACGAAGTCATACAGCCTGTACAGCCTCCCCAAATCATCAACATTGTGATGTTCTCTGTATGTATCATTGGCCGAGACATATTTAATAAGGTTTTTTCCCCAGAGTGTGGTTTCGAGATATTGGTTTTGATATCTTTTGTGTGGTCATAAATATTTTTCTGTTAATAAATACTGGATACAATGCATGTGTTTCAGTCAACTAGTTAGATCTGAAACTCATTGTTGTCTATGAGCTTATGCGATATCTGTTTTACATGGTATTAGAGTTGAATCTCTGACAAACCCAAAAGATTTGTTAAGTTTCTATGCTCCAGTGACAGAGAAGAGTTGCAGGGAGGAAACAATTGTGTAGCAAGATGGCTACAAATCTGAGATATGAAGACAGATTAGATAGTGCTTCCAACTATGTACAATGGAAATATCGGATGAAGAATGCTCTTCAAGAAAGTAAGGTATGGGGGATTGTTGAGAAGGCTGCCACAATCCCCACTGATCCAAAGGACAAAGAAGTACATAATGCTCTAGAGATTAGAGCTCAGAGGATTCTCCTAGATGGGGTGAAGGATCACCTAGTACCTAATATTGGTGAGAAGCAAACAATCCACGAGATGTGGTCACATTTAAAGGGATCGTTTGAAGCTAAGCATAAGAGCAAGATCATGGCTCTCAAGGAGAGACTTCAACACACATGAATGACAAAGGGGGAAGGGGTTGCAACTTATCTCACCAGGGTGAAACAATTGCTAGATGAGGTTCTAGCAGTAGGAGTAAAGCTCTCACAAGCTGAGATGGTTAGATCAACCTTGAGAGGCTTCCCAAAGGAGTGGGACCCTTTTATTTCAGTAGTAGTAGCCAGGGAAAAACTACTAGACTGGGGTAGGTTCTGGGATGATTGTTGCCAAGAAGAAATCAGAAGAGGCAGGATTGTAGATGAGGATGAAGAGGAGGAGAATCTTTCCCTAACCCCCAAGAGGGGAGCCAGAGGCAGGAAAGGATCGACTTCTAGAGGAGGAGCCACAAGTGGTAGGCCAAAGAAGAATCTCTCACATGTTCAGTGTTATGTGTGTGGAGAATTTGGCATTATGCCAGCCAGTGCTCTCAATCCAAGAAGGGTAAGGGAGCCAAGGGTAGGAAGCAACAAGTGGTTGCTTCAGTAGAAGAGGAGGATCAGGATGAGGAAGAGGAGGAGCAGCAGTTGGCTGCCACAGCTCGCCAGTTTTCCAAGATGTTCAAGGATGAGTATACACTCTTCCTTGAATCAAAGGACAGATCTAGAGATGGGTGGTACCTAGACAGTCGTTCCACTTGCCATGTGATTGAGGAAAGATCTGCATTCCAGGATTTCTCAACTCAAGATTTGGGCTATGTAAGATGTGGTGTGCACTCTAGCATGGTGACAGTCCGAGGAGAAGGGATGGTGTCACTCAAGATAGAATCAGGAAGGATTCTAAGGGTGCCAGGGGTACTTTATGTACTAGGTATGAGAGTTAGTGTACCCTCAATCTCAACCTTGGAGGATCAAGGCTACGGTATCACTTCTTTGATTATGGTATGCATATTCACTCTGTCAGAGGCCAAGCACCAGGACCACCTGTGATGATAGGGATCAGTGAGGATCGCGTGTACAGGCTCTGGGGGCAACCCATCTACAACTTCAGGGGTGGAAGTGATGGGACAGTTGGATCGCACTTGAGAGAGCAGGAGGCTCTCCTTAGCAGGCCCACGTGGCGAGACTGGGCTCAGTTGAAGGAGTGGGGATACTCAGATGGTCTCGGTGCAGGTGGCAGCAGCAATTACAGAGTAGAGCAGGTTGAGTATCCAAACTTAGAAAGGATGGGTCTCTTAGATTCAGAGGGAGAGGCTCACAGTGATGTGGACCATGGAGGAGGCATCTCCAGTGGCAGTACCGTCCTCGCTAAGAGGGAGTGTTAGATTATGTAGCTTGGGCAAATACTTCCACACTAGGGGTGTCTAGTCGTGTGGAAGGGGCCCCCATGATGTCTAGACAACTTAGTGATGGTGGGGATCACTTAAGTCAACATGAGATTAAGTCAAAACCGTTGGATGTGACTTAAGTTGTCTTAATGCTTGATTAAGTCCCCACCATCAGATCTAGATCTTGAGATGAAGATCTAAGAGCCAGGATTGAATGAGAGAATGGATAGGGTTCTTAAAAGACCAAGAGAGCCTCATTTCTCATTCATCATAAGAGAGACTCACCATCTGATCTTGAGAGGGAGTTCTGAGAGTGATCAAGGCAGCGAGCTAAGTCGAGCTTGCTAGAGGAGGTCAAGCTAGGGCCTCAGGGATCATCTCAAGTGAAGATAACCATCTGAGCAAGAGTGGCTCTTTTAGAGAGATCTAACATCAGGTTGAGTCGAACCAGCTAAGGGAGGCCGAGTAGGGTGAGGAGAAGACCAAGATGGGTCGTGTGAGTAAAACAAGGAGGGCCAAATAGGGTCAAGGGAAGACCAAGCTAAGTTTTAGTATGCAAGGAGAAGAGGTCGAGTAAGGGTCCATAGACTCTCCAAGTGCAAAGAATCAACAGTAATAAGAGAAAATACAAGCTGCCAATAGAAGACAAGTCATCCAGAAATCGTACCAAGTACCAAGCAGACCGTACGATTGGTACAGATTGATCAAGTAAGGTCAGAGGGTTTTGTAAGTGTCTTAACAGCGGTTGATAAGCATTTTAACAACCCAACAAAGCAAGCCAAAGGGAACTTGAGCTATAACAAGGGTTTCGTACAACTGTACAACCGCCCAACAAAGAACTCGCAATTGTACGGAGTCGTACAGCCTGTACGGCCTCCCCAAATCATCAGCATGGTGATGTTCTATGTATGTATCATTGGCTGAGACATATTTAATAAGGTTTTTTCCCCAGAGGAGTGGGGTTTCAAGATATTTGTTTTGATATCTTTTGTGTGGTTGTCCTAAATGTTTTTTTGTTAATAAATATTGCATGCAATGTGTATTTTTTAGTCAGTTAGATCTTAAACTCACTATTGTCTATGAGCTTATGTTATATTTGTTTTACATCAAGAACTAGACATCTTGGAAGAAGGTAAACAACACCTAAGGTCCAAAAGTCTTTGCACTTTAGGGTTTGTTTTCTTGCAAGGTTTGATCTTAAGCCCATTAGTCTATGACCTTAGGACTTCAAACCTTCACTCTTCTTGGCTTCCTAGATAACATTTCAAGGTGTGACTTGACCCCATTGCCCAAAAGAGACAAAACAACACTAGTCTTAAGCTCACAAAGTGGTGTAAAACACAAACCTTTCACCTCTCTCTCAAAGAAACCTAGTAGTTGGATCCCCAACGACTCTCTCACCCTAAATCTAATCCAACGCTTGGCAAACTTGGTAATTTATTTGTTGTTGTTATAAATGTTTGCTACAGCGATTAGGACTTGATTAGATTGCTGATAACTTACTTAATAGTGTGGTTTAAGAAGGCTAAATTCATTGTGCAACACTTGGATCTTATTCCACTCATTAAGTACTATATTTTAAGATTTTATTGGAAATTTTTTAGGGTTGTTTTCTTGCTGCTGTTATGAATGTTCATTGCTGGTATAAACTGTTAGACATTGCAGAAAATTATTGTGGTAGCCCTCTTTTCATTGATAGCTAGTGTGTGGGGTTATTGCAATTGCTGAAATATCTCTTATATCTTCAATTAATCAATTGTCTTGTCTCGTTTCAACCTCCCCCTTGAACCTAGTCTATCATTTCACGTGACCAAGATAGGGTGTCGTAGACTTGTCTCCAACTTGCTATAGGATCCCTTGAGGTCACAAGGGAGACCTCTGTTGTGTTGGATCTTCACCCATCACTAAAACGAGGGAAATACTTGTCTAGGTGACAGTGACAAATATTTCCAATTGTTACACGAGTTTGGTGTCTTGTGAAAGGCTTTGCACGATTACAAATCTTGTGATAACATGCCCAATAAAAAAGTTTTTCTAGTTCCTGATGGATTTTCTTCGACTGGCGGTAGAAGTTGGTCTTTGAGATTAGTTGTACCAGTGAGACAAGTACAAAAAGGGGCAAAACTATTGATTTCAAAGAGCCATAACTTTCAGCTCATAGCTCAGAATTGAGCAAGAAAGTAGTCAATGGAAACATCTGAAGAGTAGAATCAGCTCATCTACCCAAAATTTAGACTTGAGCAACAAAAATTCTTAGGAAATTAACTTTCATCTCAAAGCTCAGAATTGAGCAAAGGAGTAGTCAATGGAAATATCTTGAAGAGTAGAATTATCCCATCTACCCATAATTTAGATTTGAACAACAAAAATTCTTATGAAATTAAAAGAAGGCAACAGGTGGCCTTAAAGAGCAAAAATATTTATAATTTCCATAATTGCAGAATCATCCCTATCTAACAGAATTTTGTTGCATGCACATTTTGCAAAGTTAGGGGTATAGGCAGAACAGATCAAGTTCAGGGTGAGGACTACAGATATGGAGGATGCACAGGGAGCCTACAACCATGAAGAAGAAGTGAAAGGCCTAAATACCAGCTTAGGCAATGAGGAGACGGAGTTCAATGGGAATAGAAGTATAGTGGAGCCAATAGAATTGTTAAAACTGTTATCCCCTATCATAGGGATAACTAAGGAGATCATGTCTCGAGGCCCACAGGTCCTAGACATGGAGTGTTGAGAGCCAGATGACTTGAGCATGGCCCTGGAGGGCCCATCTTTTCTTCAGTGCAGCCCACCTAT
>ML832966.1:31282-50030 GCA_009831015.1 Picea engelmannii
TGAAAGCCCACAGATGGATAATGTGACCCCAACCAGGGGTAGAGAGACACCAAAGGCTTGCACCAGGAAGAAATAAGGATGTTTCCCCCGAGACACTCTAGCAGGCCTAGACCTACGGGGGCCTTGCCTCTCCACCAGGACGTTGACCCTTGAGGGCCCATGACGTCATCATTTTGACCCTAGACATCATCCAGTCAGGGTTTGCATTTATGAGGGCGGTTGTGTGCTAGTTGGCACGTGTGGTAGCATTTGAGGCCTTTGGAGGCCAAACGTTTTGCAATTGAGGCCTAGCGTTCCACACTAGGGGCCTAACGTCACCCTAGAAGGGCATGACATCACCCTTAGATTTGATTTTAGGGTTTAATTACTGTCATCTATGTAAAAAACAGGATTTTAATGTAATTTGGCCATGTCGGCCTTTTTATGACCTAATTTTTATTAAACGTCATTGAAACTGTATAAATAAGAGAGAAAAACTCTCATTTTTATCATGATCTCTCATCACACAAGTGTGTGGTCTAATATTCGGCCCTCTTTAAGAGTTATTGGCTGAAACTAAGTGATGCGCAACTTCTTGGAGAGGCATTTTTAGTGTATCTTGGTTATTTTCATGGTGGGAAATCTTCAACTAGGGTTTGAGCTTGATTATTCTTGGTGAAGTAAGTAGAAAATCTGCATTTCTTTATTGTGAATGAATGTTTATGGTGAATTTTACTTGTTTCATATTAAAGATTATGAAATTGTTTGCCTGAAACCCTAGGAGAAAGACATAAGTTATTATCTTTTTCTCTATAATTTTCCACTTGTTTAAATTTCTCAAAGAGCACCTTATCTAGAAGTAGTTACTAGAGCCCTACCATGTAGCACTCTAGTAATCCTACTCTACTTGCCTTTTGCATATTTTATTTCAAATTGTCTAAGGAAAAAAGAAATCGCTAGGGCCTAAGTTTCCTTACTTTCTAGCAATTATCTCTAGGACTTGGATGTTTGAGGCCTAGAGCTACCAACACCTCTCTCATCTTCTCCATCTCCTTTTGACTAAGTATTATCATTGCTATTTCCTTCTAAGAGTTGTTGCTGCTATCATTGACTCCATTACCCTAGAAGGCACTAGTCTATTCACCACTAGTGATTGATTGATCAAACCATCTTCCTTGGAACATTCACTAACTCCTACTAACCTTAGATTAGCCTAATTCACTAACTAACTTCTTGTTGTTGCAAAAGATTGCTACAGCCATCTAACAGCAGTAAACTAACCTCAAAAGTGACATGTGTTGCTAGCTAAACATTGCTAAATCTGCTTGTGACTATCTAATATCAATTGGCCTAGTTAAAGCTACTATTTCTAGTCTTTTCTCAAGCATTTTAAAGTATAATTATTGTGGTTGTTACAAATTTATCATTGTTGTTGTAAACTGTTATACTGCTGCAATTTTATATCAGCTAGTTTATTTCTCAAGAGTTCATTGTCTTATGAAGCATTGACATCATTTTGGTACTTGGAAAGTGCCCTTTTTCCATTTTGTTATCTTGTTCTGGGCAGGTACACCTCATTTATCTTTTGTTTCATCTCTATAAGACACAAAGAACCCTTCAAATTGAGTGACTTGTGAGAGGGGGGAACTTTCTTGCCTTAGCCTTCTCAAACCCTCAKGTCACTGGGGACATCTCCCCTGGGGTACATTGATATACTCCTAAATAGAAAGGGGTTTCCTATTAAGGTGACAGTGATAGGTCACCTCCTGTTACGCCAATCTTGTATCTACTTGCTTTGGGCTTTAGGCAAGTACAGATTGTGCGATAACAGAAACTATGAAGAGTTTGAGGCTAGATGTGCAGAGCTACAGGACTAATAATGAAGGGTTGATAAGAGCCCAAGAAGAGCAAAATCAAATCAATACTCAATTATTACAAAGCACGAACAATTTGCAGAGGCAAATCAATTAGGATTCTAGTACAGAACATGCAACAGAACACAGATCTCATGCTAGGAGCGATGACTATAGGGGATCTAGGCACTCAAGAAGTTCTAGTAGACATCATCATTCACCTAGACATTCAGCCAGAAGATCTCATTCATTTTCAGGATCAAAGAGCAACCCAAGTTTGTCTCCTATAAGACACCAAAGGAGAAAGTCTGAGTTGGAAAGTTTGCAAGGGGAACTTAGGAAGCTCAAGCCACCTACATTTGATGGAGAGCACATGAAAAATGAAGATTTTGAAGCATGGTTGTTGGGCATAAGAAAGTATTTCCAACTACACAACTATTCCTCAAACTTTGAAGTAAGGATTGCAAAATACCATCTTTAGGGAAAGGCATCCATGTGGTGGGATCAACTGAAGCAGGTCAAGCATTTGGATGAGAAAAAAGTCTCCTCGAAGCAATTCAAGAAGAACTTTCAGCAGCAATACTTGTCAGAACATTATTATGATAAGAAGATGCAAGAGTTCTTTGAACTCAAGCTTGGGAAGCATGACCATGGAAGAGTATGAAAAGAAGTTCTTGGAGCACTTGAGATATGTGGGTTTCATCAAGGATGAGAAAGTGAAAATTCAAAGATTTTTAACTAGGTTGTCATCATTCTACATGGATAAAATCCAATTTGAAGAGCCTGAGACCTTGGAGGAAGCCATAAGGAGGGCCAAATATTTGTATGAGCAAAACAAAGGAAGGCCAACTTTTCAAAAGGCTTGGGATGAAAAGAAGAAAAGCAAGATGGATCAAAGAAAGAAGGAATTCAAGCCAACATTCTTCAAGAACAGCTCACAATCATATCAACAAGGCCAACAAGCACAAAGTGAACCAAAGATATCAAATTCTTTGGGAAAAAGGCCCAGGCAGCAGCCCATAAAGTGTTGGGGCTGTGAGGGAGATCATATGTACAAATTGTATGCACAAAGGAGAAAGGATAAGAATTGTTCATAACATCCAAAAAGTTGATACAATAGAGGACATGGGTAGGAGCATGCCAAGGATCTATGCAGCCTTGGACAATAGGCAAGTAGACTACCAATCCCACATGATTGAAGTGGAAGGTAAGATTGATAATCATCCCATAGCTATTTTGGTTGATTCTAGAGCTAGCCATAGCTATATAGATCCTAATTTGGTTGAAAAGTTTAAATTGAAGAGTTGTAAGAATGAAAAGTCTTTGTTGTTTCAGCTAGCCACTAGAACCAAGAGAAGGATCAATTAGCTTGTCAAGGATTGTTCAGTGGGCATTAATGGAGTCAGCACTAAAGCAGATTTGAGCATCATACTACTTGGTTCATATGAATGCTTGATTGGTATGGATTGGTTGGACAAGTACCATGTTGTCCTAGATTGCTACAACAAGGCTTTCACATGCCTTGATGAGGAAGGGAACTTGAGAACGGTTTAAGGTATTCCAAGGTCAGTCTCAATCGGAGAAATGTTATCCTTGCAACTGAAAAGAATCTTCAAGAAAGGATGCCAAATATATGTAGCTCATATGGAGGAGGCAGCCAAAGATAAGCTGCCAAATATTAAGGATTATGCAGTCCTAAGGGAATTTGAAGATGTTTTTGGTGAGATACCAGGTTCGCCACCAAAGAGAGATATTGATTTCTCCTTTGATTCAATTACTGGAGTTGCTCCGGTGTCCAAGACTCCTTACAAGATGAACACACCAAAGCTTAAGGAATTGAAAATGCAGCTAGAAGAACTCTTGAAAAAGGGGTACATATGCCCAAGTGTCTCACCTTGGGGTGCCCCAGTACTCTATGTGAAGAAGAAGGATGCCCAAGAATTGATGATCTTTTTTATCAGGTTAAAGGAGCAATGATATTTTCCAAGATTGACCTAAGGTTAGGTTACCTTCAAGTGAGAATAAAGGAAGAAGAAAATAGAAGACAACATTCAAAAGAAGGTATGGCCATTATGAGTTTGTAGTGGTGCCATTTGGATTATCAAATGCACAAATTATCTTCATGTGTCTGATGAATGGAGTGTTCAAAGAGTATCCGGACAAGTTTGTGATTGTTTTCTTGGATGATATTCTCATCTACTCAAGGTCAGAAGAGGAGCATGAACAGTACTTGAAGATGGTGCTACAAGTGTTAAGGGAGCATCAACTATATGCAAAGTGGAGCAAGTGCTCATTTTATCATAAGTGGATCCACTATTTGGGCCACATTATATCAAAGGAGGGCATAGCAGTTGATCCAAAAAAGATTGAAGCAATCAAAAGTTGGCCAACACCAAAGAACATATTAGATGTGAGATCATTTATGGATCTAGCTGGCTACTATAGGAGATTTGTTCAAGGTTTCTCCAAGATTGCACATCCAACTACTTCATTGCAAAAGAAAGGAATAAAATTTGAATGGACTGCAAAGTGTGAAGAGAGTTTTCATCACTTGAAGGAATTATTAACCAGTGCACCTATTTAAAGATTGTTGATCCAAATGAAGACTTTGTGGTGTACACTGATACATGCAAGGACTTGGTGGAGTCCTTACTCAAAATGGACATGTTATTTGCTATGAGTTTAGGAAGCTCAAAGGGAATGAAATGAACTATGTCACACATGACTTAGAGTTGGCAGCTATTGTTCATGCGCTAAAGATGTCGAGGCATTATCTCATGGACATAATATTTGAGCTAAGGACAAACCATAGTGGTCTGAAACATTTGTTTGGACAACCAACACTAAATTCCAGACAAGTTAGATTGCTAGAATTTCTCAGTGAATATGACTTTGACATAAAGCATATTAAGGGTAAAGAGAACAACGTGGCTAATGCACTCAGTAGGAGGGTGCATGAGATGTATGCTACAACCATAAACATGTACAGTTCAGATTAAAAAATAAGAATTTTAGAAGTTGTAAAAATCAATCCAACATTATTTGCAAGTCAAGGAAATCTTACAACAAGGTAATTTACAGCAGAAATTTAAAGATTACATGATGGAAGAGGATCGAATTCTCTTGTACAAGAACAAAGAGTATGTTCCTAATTCTCAAGGGTTGAGAAATTTAATGTTGAAAGAGATGCACAATGTGCCTTATGTTGGACATCTAGGGTACCACAAACTATTGTAGCCGAAAGAGGCTAGTATTTTTGGCCTAGGATGAAGAAAGATGTGGCTGATTACATAGTTAGGTGCATGGAATGTTAAAAGGTAAAGTTAGAGCACAGACATCCAGTAGGATTGCTATAGCCATTACCCATTCCCGAGTGGAAATGGGAAGTTGTCACTATTTATTTCATCACTAAGTTGCCCAGAACAACGAAGCAACACAATTCCATCATGGTCATGGTGGATAAGCTCACAAAGGTTGCACATCTTATTTCAATGAAGCTAACTCACAAAGCAGCCAACATTGCACAAATTTACATGAAGGAGATTGCCAGGGTACATGGTGTTCCGAAGGCAATAGTATCTGACAGAGATCCCAAGTTCACATCTAACTTTTGGAAAGGATTGTTTAAAGGATTTGGCACAAATTTGAATTTCAACACAACATATCATCCAGAGCTAGATGGGAAAACATAGATGATCAATCAGGTGATTGAAAATATGCTAAGGATGTATGTTATAGACAAGCCTTCTAGGTGGAAAGATTATCTGCATTTGATTGAGTTTGCATACAATAATGGGGATCATGCATCTTTGAAGATGAGCCCATTTGAAGCACTATATGGTAGAAAGTGCAACACAACAGTGAGTTGGGACAACCCAACAGAGAGAGAAGTTGTTGGGCCAGAGTTGTTCAAGGAAATGGATGAGCATATGGTAAAGATAAAGCCTAACTTAAAGGTTGCACAGAATAGGCAGAAAAGTTATGTGGACAAAGGCAGAATGCACAGAGAATTTCAAGTGGGCAACCATGTATTTTTTAGAGTGAAGACTAAAAAAAGTTCACTGGAATTGGGAAGTTGCTCAAAATTGGTAGTGCACTACTATGGGCCAATTGAGGTCCTAGAAAGGATCGGACCTGTGGCATACATGCGAGCTTTGCTTGCATCCATGCACTGCATAATGTGTTTCATGTGTCTTTGCTTAAAAAATATGTGCTAGATCCTAACCACATAATTGATAGGACTATGATTCTGGTGGAGCATGTTGGATTTTTATAAAATTAGTTAGCATTAGATTTACCATAGCAATTTAATCCTTCTTTCAACATTCAATAATCATATACTGAAATATAAACAAGCACAAGAAGACACAAAGATTTATCCTGGAAAACCCTTCTTCACAAGGGGAGAAAACCCAACAAACTTTTCTTTAGAGAGAATATGCTTGCCAATACAATGAAACCATAAGCAAGCTCTATTCACTAGAGCAAACTGTTGATTTTTCAATAGTCAAGGTTAAGCATGAAGATCATTCCATTAGCATTTAACCATAAACATAAATGTTGTAGCAACCAAGATCACAAGAAGAAGCACAAGAACACAAGAAGTATCCTAGGAAACCCTTCTCAACAAAAGAAGAAAACCCAGCCAAATCCTTTGCTAAAATTTCCAAACTCACATGAAAGATATATTTCCTCAATGGGGAATTTACCTTTACTTATACTAACTTGAACCTATCAACAAAAGTGTCTATTGGCACAACAGGGATCACAAGTTCACATCTAACTTTTGGAAAGGATTTGGCACAAATCTGAATTTCAACACAACATATCATCCAGAGTTAGTTGGGAAAACATAGATGATCAATTAGGTGATTGAAAATATGCTAAGGATGTATGTTATAGACAAGCCTTCCAGGTGGAAAGATTATCTGCATTTGATTGAGTTTGCATATAATAATGGGGATCATGCATCTTTGAAGATGAGCCCAATTGAAGCAATATATGGTAGAAAGTGCAACACAATAGTGAGTTGGGACAACCCAACAGACAGAGCAGTTGTTGGGCCAGAGTTGTTCAAGGAAATGGATGAGAATATGGTAAAGATAAAGCCTAACTTAAAGGTTGCACAGAATAGGCAGAAAAGTTATGTGGACTAAGGCAAAATGCACAGAGAATTTCAAGTGGGCGACCATGTATTTTTTAGAGTGAAAACTAAAAAAAGTTCACTGGAATTGGGAAGTTGCTCAAAATTGGTAGTGCACTACTATGGGCCAATTGAGGTCCTAGAAAGGATCAGACCTGTGGCATACATGTGAGCTTTGCTTGCTTCCATGCACTGCATAATGTGTTTCATGTGTCTTTGCTTAAAAAGTATGTGCTAGATCCTAACCACATAATTGATAGGACTATGACTCTGGTGGAGCATGTTGGATTTTTATAAAATTAGTTAGCATTAGATTTACCATAGCAATTTAATCCTTCTTTCAACATTCAATAATCATATACTGAAATATAAATAAGCACAAGAAGACATAAAGATTTATCCTGGAAAACCCTTCTTCACAAGGGGAGAAAACCCAACAAACTTTTCTTTAGAGAGAATATCCTTGCCAATACAATGAAACCATAAGCAAGCTCTATTCACTAGAGCAAACTGTTGATTTTTCAATAGTCAAGGTTAAGCATGAAGATCATTCCATTTTTAGCATTTAACCATAACCATAAATGTTGCAGCAACCAAGATCACAAGAAGAAGCACCATGCACAAGAACACCAGAAGTATCTTGGGAAACCCTTCTCAACAAGGGAAGAAAACCCAGCCATATCCTTTGCTAAAATTTCCTAACTCACATGAAAGATATATTTCCTCAATGGGGAATTTACCTTTACTTATACTAACCTGAACCTCTCAACAGAAGTGTCTATTGGCACAACAAGGCCGACCTCACTAGCTTATAATATAATTAATATTAACCAGATTAATTATCTTTTACATTAATTACCAGTCACATTAAGGTGGGGCCGACATGTACCCTTTACATTTCAATTAGGGTTACAGGCAGGTCTGACTCTTGAACAATATAGGAAGGGATCTGATACACCCACTAGTGCTCATCCGCTAGGGGCACATCCATAGGGATGTCCATATCTCTGACTCATTGCATTACACATAGGAACCACTTCTTCACACATTCATCTGTGCTCGTCCACAGGCACGTCCAGTCAACAGATCTTCTTTCCCACTGCATTACACAGGAGAGTCATCTGGAGTTTCTCGTCAACTCTTCTGCTCAGAGGAGGCTAATACATCATCTTCATTTATGTTCCCATGACGATGCACCCAGCACTTTGGGATTTCACACGTTCACCTTGTGCTTAGCCACAGGCACGTCTAACTCAACAGATCGCCTTTCCCACAGGATAATCATCTAGAGTTCTTCTCAACTCTCTGAATGGAGGAGGTCATCTCTACGTTCCAGCTCTGTCTCACATAGGAACCACACGCCCTTTTCAGTGGCTTTCTCTCAGGTTTGTAAGCTGGAGAATATCTCACATGGCTGCAATGATCCACATCTCACAGGTTTGTAAGCTGGAGAATGTCTCACATAGTTGCAATCATCAACACAAACCAACAAAGAAGAATCCCAGCAACATGTACTTATCTTCACAAGAGATAACCTTGCAATATAGCTGCAGTAAACCCTAGCCAGAGCGCTAGAGTATCTGGCCTCCACCAGCACACCACTAAGATAATAGAGATAAACCCTAGCGAGGGCTATGAGGAAACCCTAGCCAACCTGCACCCTTCTTCCTTCCTTCTTCGTTGGACTGTTGCAACTACTGCTCTCCACTAAACTTGCACTATGGATGAGTAAATGTGTGTGACAAATGAGGAAGGTGTCACCCGTATTTATACTAGACTGGGCAGGTATCTCTTCAAGTAGGGTCGACTTGTCTTCTGGAAATTATATTTTCATTGTCTTTTCCTTGTGGGGCCAACTTCACTTCTGGAGCATTATATTTCTTCTTTATTATTATTCTGTGGAGCCAAATTCTCTTTTGAGATCTTCTAATTTCTTTTGGGGCTTCTTTGAACTGTTTAATGGTTTCCTTTGACTTCTTGACCTATTAATCTCGAAGAAAAGTTGTCCCTGAGGTGAATACCTCTCGTTGCTACCAAAAACATTAACAGAGCATGAGAGCAACTTCCGGGTCCAACTGATACGCATATTGGACAAGAAGATCAAGGTGCTCTGGAATCAAGCCATCGGCCTAGTAAAGGTCCAATGGACCTGCTACAATCTTGAAGATGCTAAGTGGGAGCATGAGGACGCCATGCAGGAGGAGTACTTGTAGCTTTTTGAAGATTTTTTATTGTACATTTGTATATAATGCACTAAGGACAATGCATAAATAAGGGAGAGGGGAATGTAATATCCCTAGTTTGGTCCCCAAGTTGTAATTGCATATGTACAAGTGTCAGATAGGTTGGTGAGTCAATATAGTTTTTGGGCCGAAGTGCTTGTAATGTTTTTGGGTCGAAGAGCCTGTGATTATCAAAGATTGGAGAGCCTGTATTGAAATATGTACATAAAATATCATTAATAAAATATACCAGGGTTGCAAACCAAGTCAAACAAAGAGTATAGGGGACTAGGAATCCACAAGAGGGAAAAATGAGGGGGATGGGAATCTTAAAAAGAGGCTAATGCCAAAAATAATATAATACTCCAAGCCAAAGTCATATGAGTATATTACCCTAAGTTATAAAGTTCCAAGTGGGATTCTTTGAGTGCCACATGGCAAGTTAAATCCATGCATAATTAAGCATTGTTTTGAATGGAAAATGTACCAATTATTTGCCAATGTTACGAGTGCATGTGGAGTTCATGTTTTGGGTGTGAGCTAGTGAGAGTCATTGTAACCTTGTTATCTTGAAACTTTGTGAATCCTAGGTGCGGATTATGTGTACAATTGTCCTTGGGTTGCCTTAGGGAAGGCTAGAGCCCTGGAGGGGAAATTGTGTGGGTAGGATTGCCTCATGGATGAAGCCTGGAGGGTGCCTGGAGACTCCATGAGTGCAACTGGAGTTCCTGGAGCCACGGCTCTAAGACTTCCTATCAGACCTAAGTTGGAGCCCTAGAAAGGAAGTGGGACAACCTGAGACTACAGTGCAGTGAAGGGGTTACACTTCCTTAGGTTGTGCAGGTTGAGGGGAATGACAATTTGTTGGTTGGAATTGTTGTCGGAGTTTGGTACCCTGGCCTAGACACCTTTATACCGACTGTTGAACCACAGTTAGCTTAGGTAGCCTTTGCCCTAATGGAGTCATAACCCCAGCTTGGGAGTGACCTGTTGTTTGTTGAGATTTTGCTTAAGTAGTTAAGAGTATTCAGAATTCTTTAGCTTTTAATCATTAAAATTAGTAATTGCATGCATGAGGATCACTGAAAGAAGGACATTCACAACATACACAAGAATTTATCCTGGGAAACCCTCTTGGGGAAGAAAACCCAACAAAACTTCTTCAATATAGATTCATCAACCAAGTACAATGTCAATACAATGCTCTCTTCGAGAGAGAGATAAATCACAAAACACTTACTGCTGTAAATATGCCTATGTTATACACCTGTCCAGACATAGCCTCGGATCTGTCCTTTAACTGAGCTCGGACCTGCCTCCATAAAAGAACTCGGATCAGCACTCTAATTGTACCTTCGAACCTGCACCTTGACTATACCCTCAAACCTGCACTTGCCCTTTGACTGCACTTGGATCTACACTCAGATTTGTCCTCAAGATATCTTTGATGTGCCCTCGGACCTGCACCCAATATGACTTCAGGCATGCACCTTACTATGTCTCGGATCTTCCCTTAGAGAGGACTAGGACCTACACTCAAACTTCCCTCAGAAGGAACTCAGACCTGCACTCATGAAGGCTTGGACCTGTACCAGAAATCCCCTTAGAAAAATTCGGACCTGTGCTTTATCTCGGTTGCCTCGGACCTCAGATGTATGAGTGGTGGATGTGTGTCCAAATGGAGCACCTCCCCTTTATTTATAGTGGTCCATGAGACACTTCAATTGGGTAGGGCCGACTTGACTTGAAGTTTACTTTACATTTAGGTCAAATAAATCTTTTTCTAGAAATTTATTTTATTATTTAAACAGAGTCGACCTTAACATGTTTGTTGGGGCCGACTTTACAAATATGATTTAGCATTATTCTTTTAGGGTTTTGACTTGATCAAATACAATAAGAATATCTTCCGAAGCTATCAAAACTTCAACACTCCCTCTTAGCAATGAAGGTATTCTTCTGGCACGATATTCAAGACTGCTTCTGCACATGTGTACTCTTGACCATTTACTTGTTGACTTTCCACGAATCTTTATTGAAGAAGTTTTGTAACCACGTCATGCATCCAGGGTCTCATCATTCTTCCTGGCTTTATGTCATCATGGGGCTTCAGCTAGTTCATACATAACTAGGAAACTCGCCAGCTCGCACAGAATCTGGCATCTAGTTCATACAGAACTAGTAACCTCGCCAGCTCACACAGAATCTGGCATCTAGTTCATATAGAACTAGTAACCTCGCTAGCTCACACAGAATCTAGCATCTAGTTCATACAGAACTAGTAAACTCGCCAACTCACACAGAATCTCGCATCTAGTTCATAAAGAACTAGTAACCTCCAGTTGGCACACCAGGCAACCGGTCCACAATGACCAGGCATCTAATCACAAGGATTAGGCGATGTAGTGCGCACGCATTACCCATCTAACCCAAGGCTAGGAAACACCTCCAACCACACAGGTTGGCCCTCCAACTTGAAAAGCTGGGAAACTCGCCAGCCGCGAAGGCTCGACATCTGCTAACCTTGTGCGAGGTCATGCTGACTGGTGCCACAGTCAGTAACGTGCCCGTGAATGACTACCCGTTGTTGTTGTTGTCCTTGGAGTCGCATCTGTAACTCATCACTCCCTCTTACTAGGGATGTCCTTCTGGACCACACCAAGCTTGTCCCTAAAGTACACGAACTTCACCTGTGACAAAGGCTTGGTCAACACATCTGCTATATGCTCATCTATATCAACATATTGGAGCTTCACTGCTCCCTTTTGCACCATGTCTCAGATATAATGGTACTTGATCTCGATATGCTTTGACTTGTCATGAAACATGGGCAATTTTATGCAACTCTAGAAGTCACCTCCAACTCGAGATCAAACAGCCCTGCAAGCAATTTCCGAAGCCACACAACTTTGATTATCACAATGTACCATGGTCGAATCCAACATCTGATCAAACAGTCCATAAATCATCTTACAGAGCCACACTATTTCCATACAAGCTCCACAAGTTGCAATATACTCTGTCGTTGTAGTGCTCGTTGTAGTGCTCGGTGCTATAAGAGTCTGCTTCCACGAATCCTCATTGATCTTGAGCTGAAGCAGCACCCTCTGGTGCCCTTTCTGTCAATTGCACTCACTTGCCTAGTCAGAACTATATGTCTCTGCAACCTCTCTTCATCGCCTGAGACATATCCAATTGTACCTCACTGGTACACCTACTCTGCTGCAACTCAATCTGCTCAATCACGAGCTTGCTCAGGGTGCTTACTGCAAAGCACTATTTGGCTTTCTGCCTAAGAGTAGGTCCTCCACTCTCTCTTTGCAACTGCTTCCTCTGCAATTTCTCCATCTGAATATGAGAGTGACTCAATAACTACTCCCTCTAGATGTAGTACTGCTTCCTTCTCTGGGAGTGCCTCTACATGCCATGCCTACTCCTTTTGCATCTCATGGTCCGACTCACATACTAGAACTGCTACACCTACTCCCTCTAAGTCGTACAATGTGTCTCCCTCCCTGCATGAGCAAGTTGGCTCCCTCTGAGCCTTGACCTCCTCTAAGTTTGCATGATCCTCTGACTCTGATCTAGTGTCATATCTCTTCTAGATATACTTGGTGCCGGTACCATGTTTAATATAAAAAACTAAATCAGACTTTTACCAAGTTATGCTTTCTGTCAAGTGACCTCACTGTCCACTAACCAGGTCTTCTTTTCGGGAAACTGCAGGACATTGTGAGACATACTACGGATGACATGCATAACACTATTGAGCTCCCGTACTAGGAACAATGGCTTAATTACAATTTCAGGACTCCAGTATCAAGGACAATGGCCCAACTCGAAATATTTGTTGGGTTCCCAAAACCAGGGAGAAATGCCCCAACTACCAAAGTAACTTGTTGGACTCCTTAACTAGGAAAACAACCCAACTACAACAATAAATCTGTTGGGTTCCCAAATCTGGAAAATAACCCAACCTAATAATAAATGACTCAAATGAGAACTTGTTGGACTTCCCGTACCAGGGATAATGGTCCAACAAACTGCTGAGTTCCCAAACCAGGGAAAATGACCCAGCTTACATCAATTAAAACAAGTATATGCTGAGATCGCACCTTCCTTAGACATAGAGTATAAAGAGATACATACTGGCAAATTGTGCAAATAGAGAGGGTTCACGTACTAGGGATAATGACCGTTCTTACTAAGTGCACAAGATCCACTGCCATTTTACAAATTTAAAACTGAAGTCAAATATACAAAGTGTATACCTGGAGTGTACATTGTCGGTTCTTCAGTCTGTTTGCTTGTTCTGGGCAATGTCTTGATGAGTAATGATACACCTTCACGATATGCACTAGCCTTCAAGCACGCTTGTTTCCATATGAGCATGGAACTTGACATGTGATCTTTGCATGTTTGTCATCTGTCATTAAGAACTGCTAAGCTGCCTTCTGTAGCTTCCATAGACTTTAAGCATAGATAGCATGCATACTATAACCCAGGTCTCAAGCATGACAAGTCTGGGCATGAATGTATTCAGGAAACAAAGTGACTTTATCACTTTCGACCTTAAGTTGTCATGTGCTTGAGAGGGATGGTTCTCAAGGCTACAATCTGAGTTTTTAAATGCTCACAGACTTTGAATGATATTGTCCACAATACTTGTGGCCTTACCTTGTTGTTACAACAGTCGAAAGGTTCTCAACACTTTTAATGCCTGTTGTCTAATGAGGAAAGAAGGGAATACTGCTATTCATTGTCACAATCACCGGGACACTTGTCCAAATACTCTCAATTCTGTCCTTAGTATGGCCATATGAAATGAAAACACTAACAGTCAACCTTTCTGGATTGTAAGCATACTTCAGAGGCTGTAGCTTTCAAGTTAGCACTGCTGTGACTAACATGCTTGATGCAAATTTCCATTGTAGATTGTGAACTGATTATTGTCAATCAAACTAGCATATCTGGCCTTCTGATCTTTGACCTTGCAATCAATGAACTAATTCTGATGCAGGGAAAGCAATCAACTCTGTTTTCTTCTGTTCTTATGAAATCAAATGTCATAAGGGAAACAAATGCAATCACTTATAGTAAGAAGTCCAATTGTTGCGAAGTTATATCATTATGCATGGTTTTGTTTGTTATCAGGACTGCATAATTGTATCATATGAAGGGCATATTATGATATTATTATCATTTGGTATCAGAGTGGGTAAATTATGGAAATATGAACCAAGTTGAAAAGAAAATTTGAAAAGTACAGTATGTACAGAGCAGAAATTGTAGTAACGTGACTCAGCATGGAGCTGGGTACGTTACATTGTGGTATCATAGCTCAAAATGGGGGTTTGGGTCCGTTACATTGTAGCATCAGAGATGGAATTGTGTAAATGTTATCCTGTAGGATGGTTGGATAGTTATTTTGGTACGAGTATAAAAAGAATGGAAAACTTGTGAAATTCAGAAGTACCCCATACTTTCAATAGTGAACAGAGGGTACTGGGTATGTTATAGGCATGGCTTAGGATATGACAAAGGCAGCAGCTTTCATATCCCAGATTACTCCAAACCGGTTCAATTTGTGAGAGCCAGATTTCATGATTAAACTTGAAGACTTCATAAATTAATGCAGAAAATTGAAATTTGAGGTTAATGATACAGTTGATGATCAACATATTGAAGAAAAACTCGAGTGCCAACATTGTCATAGAGTTGGTCACATGGAGAATCAATGTTTTGATCTCCATCCTTGTCTTCATTGTGGGAAGACAAATCATCTTTCAAATAAATGTCGGAAGAAGAAGGTTAAGAAAACAATTCATTATGGCTGAATAAATTCTTGGCGATAGAATCAACAATTCAAGAAGTTGCATAAGTCTTACCGTCTAGTTCAGACACAAGTAAAGACACATTTGCATAGAGAAAATCACAAAAGTATAAGGATTTCAAACAGTGGTTACAGATGATACTTTTGGGCATGACTAGGGCCCATTCTAAAATGAAAATTGATTCCAAGTAGTACTCCCTTGTACCTTAAGGGGGGGGAGTACACAAATGAAATAAGAAAGGTGCTTTCTTGCACTTAAAGAAGGAGTACACTGATGAAGGCACAATTGAACTCTCACTCTCTTTCACCTTCAAGGGGGAGTACATTGATAAAATCAAAATGGTTAGTGATAAACCAAAACCACCACATTGATCAAGTCAAAATGGTTAATGGTCAACCAACAATACCACCAAATACAATGACAAACCATTGAAAAACAGAAGAGTCCAAAAGCTCAAGCTTGGATCCCTTCCACATACTTCTCACCTTGCACCTAACAAGGGGGGATATCAATGATGATAGCCAAGCTTCAAGTCTCAAATTCCTATCAATTAAAATTCAATCAAAATTTGGGAATTCTAGCATAGCAACTGGATATCGTTTGACACCCAATTGTATCTAAATTCAAAGAGAACTTTGGTGATCCTATTTGTTCACCAATTACCAAGGGAATGTTTAGACATGGAAGTTGTTCACTTCCAGAAATTCTACTCTCTTTCAAAGTTCATTCCAAATGAAACATTCAACATCCATATTGGCAGTTTTTCAGGCATATCTTCATTGAAGCTCAGTTCAGAAGTTTCAAATTGAAGATTTGAGGATGATACCAATTTATGCACTAGTTCATGTTGTCTCATTGGTATAATTATTCAGACTTGTAATTGAGGGGGGGGATGTTAGATAGTGAATCCCTAGACAATCACAAAGTCCGAGACCACCTTATTATGAATTGTCATCCTTGTCTACTAATGAGGTCTTGTCATTATCCATTGGTGAGTTGTCAAATGAGAGCTAGATCTAGAGGCGGTTAAATACATGTACTATAAATTGATATCATGAGATGAACACAAGTGTTGAAGATGGTTTATAGCCTTTTCCGCCAAGTTCTTGTGTCTTGCTTGTTCTATTTCTTAACAAACGTCTATTCCAAAACACAAGACCTAAGTTTGCCCCGACAACTCCATTGCAGAAGTATCATGATTGATCACGGACGTTGAATTGATACAGTGGATGCAAGATAATTTTTCCCCAGTGAGAGATTTCTCTCACATTAAGGGAAAGGATGAAATTATTCTTGTTTTTCATGGTAGATTTGTCCAAACATTAAATAAGATTCATCCCTCATTCTAACCAATAAACATTGTAGTGGATTATGCCTTTCCCTTTGATTCAGAGTCTCATTCCCTCTTATGTAGTGAGAACCCAACAAACTTAGGACAAGCTTTCTGTGCTACCCTAAGAGTGCAGGAATTCCTTGCTGCTGAAAAGGAACATAATACTAGAAGTGTTACATGTAATGAAGTTTCCAATGATGGAGGGATTGACGATGACTCATACTCAGATTATTATGAATCAGTAGTTGCACCACTTCAACCATATGCAAAGTTCCACAAAGATGAAGATGATGAACCGAACTTACAGGTTGGTTTGTTGATTCGTTGAAATGATGAAGATAAATTTGAAGAAGAAAAGCAACAAATCAGTCATGTAGACTTGAGTCAGCAGGGAGATCCTCAGTTCGATCATTGCTTGGATATCAAGATTGATCATGATGCAGTTGAGCTGAGGTTGTTGGAGGTGTTTCAAGAGGTAGACTGCAAGAGAGTTGGCCCTTTAGTTTTCTTCTTGACCACTGGTGAGGGACCATCCTCCGAGTTTCAGCCGACAGACTTAATTGGTTGCTTGACCTATAAGCACATGAATATAAATTTCCAACTTAGAAGACTTCATGATTGGTTGCATTGGAGGGTTGACTATGTTGATTTTTCCCACGGAATCAATCATTTATTTACATGGTTGCAATAATCATTTGAGTACGTTGATAAATCATCGCAGATCTGACAGACTTCCAAAATAAGAGCTTTTGGGATCGTATAAAAAAAGGGGTGTCTTTATGGGGGTTCTGTATGGCAGTTGTCATCAATTTTACCATTTTTGTTTCGATGATTTTCATTTACATCCTGTTGTTTTTATTTTCAGTTTGCCGCTGTCATTTATTTATGTTTCAATCAGCCTTACGTCAGTTCTTTTGAGTTTTGGAACATAATAAGTTGTTTTGTGCATGCGCAAGAAATCATAAGTCCTTTATTATCTCTTTTTCCTTTCCTTTTCATCCAAATTATATTGTTTTGAGTCGAATTCCAAATCTGGTATGCATATGACAGCTGGTCGTTCCTTGAGTTTTGGTCTAGGTCAAGCCTGGATGAGGGCATTTTTATCGCTCAATTTGTAGTTAGGCTAATAGATGGATGAAAAGAGGTCAAACTAGCGTAACTGAACCAATCCCACTCACTGTCACCTCGATGGGAAGGTTCTTTCTATTTAGGGAGGTAAGGCCCAGGGGAGACGTCCCCGGTGACCGGGGGTTTTGAGAAGGCAAGAGGCTTAAGAGCTATAAGATAATTTCCCCCTCACAAGTCACCACCTGATCAGAAAGTCCAGCTTATAGCCAATAGAGATAACCAAGAAGTATCCATGCCCGAGAACAAAGCAACAATGAAACTACATGTGCAAGCTTGCTTGCTGGTTAGTACTTCATATAATTAATGACTTTCTGATAATAAGTAATTGATAAACAATATTATTGATGAAGCAAATCAAAGTTGTACAATAGCAATGATTACAATATCACTTCACAATAAATGCTAATGGCAATCAATGTAACAATATCAACACTTCAGAAACAACGCCTTAGCCAACCATTCAATTGCTTTAAAGATGAAATAAATACTGCATATAAGGTGTTTAAACTTTATAGCATAAAAGAAGACGACAGCATTAGGGTTAGTAAAGGTTAGTCTAAGCTAGGGTTAGTTATAGTTAGGGTTTGTTCAAAGTATTGGAAGTTTGTAGGATCAAGTTACTCAACACAAAAGGCCTTAGATCAGTGCGCTCCTAGGGAATATGGAGTCAAAAAGAGGACGCAAAAGTTGAAGGACTAAGTGATAATGGTAGAGCTAAGAACAAGAGAGTTAAACTTTGAGGTGTTTCTATGGCAAGGCCTCAAAGATGAAACCCTAGGGGAGAGAGGCTCGCTTTGGTGTAGTAAACCTAGGCCTCAGTGCTCTCTCCTCCTTCCTTAGCTTAATGGCAAACGGCTAGCTTGAATAATGGTTTATAAGAACTAAGACAAGAAGGTTTGTAGCAATGTGTTGCTAAAGTAAGGCTTTACTAGTCAAACCCTAGGGAAAATCGGCTCACCAAGGTGTAGAGACCTAGGCCTTGGTGCGTTTTCTCCTTCTTAGCTCAACAAATAAGAAAAACGGCTACCAAGAAGAAGATGGATGGAGTGTTGCTATGGCAAGGCTTTATCCACTTCAACAAATCAAATGGCTAGAAAGAAAGAATAGAGTGTTGCTAAGGCAAGGCTCTATCTCACTTTAGCAAATAAAATGGCTTAAAACCTTGGTAGGGACATGAGACAAGGACCTTCAATGTGTGCTTGTCACCTAGGATTTGATTCAGCAAATTATAATAATAAATGCAAGAAAACAACACT
>ML832967.1:4103-20837 GCA_009831015.1 Picea engelmannii
GAACTAAATTACTAATACAGTAATTTGAACGGTGAACGTTCCTGGCAATTTCGTCGTCCCTGCATTTTGGAATCTTGCCACCGAACAGATATTACTCATCGATTAGACATAAAGCATTTAGGAGACCTGAATGGAAATTTCTTGATCACCATATATGATAAAGCATTTAGTAGACCTGAATGGGTTCGGCAATTTCCTTGTCACTGCGTTTTCGATCAGACATGAAGCATTTAGTAGACCTGAGTGGATTTTCTACCGAAATTTCTTCTTCACTACAGCAAGATATGATTCCGTTCGTTAGTCTCAATAAATCATTTCGCAAAACAGAGGGCACCCACCGACATGAGACAATTCTATGCATCTCCACTGCCGACGAGACGTGTTGTAGTTCCATTCATTTGCAAAACAGTGGGCATTGATGGATATGACTAAATGTGAACGTTCTTGGATGCCATAATGGTCACACTGATTTGACAGAATTTTTTAATTTTTTTTTGACAGATTTGGCATTTATACACAAATGTTATGTTATGAGAAGCTTCATGTCCTTGGATACCATAATGACAAAAGCTGTCATTAAAATTTTAATGTTAGAAGTTTTTGACAATGGATTAAAGTAAAGTATTTGATATTTTTTATTATCTCAGGCCACAAGAAAGTATTAGTGCTTTTATTCACAGTTTTAATATTTTAAAATTTAAATCACACAAACTTAACTTAACTTTCCGCTTTATGAAGAGAGTGTACACTTATATTTTACATGGGAACCTTCCTTCTAACTCCTTTCCTTTATGTCAAGAGAGTATTTCACTCACCTACTTGTCAAGGATAAATGTCATATATCATTGTTTTTTATATTTACACATTATGGGATGCTTTTGATGTAGGTGATCATTGAAATTTATAAACGTGTTTCTTGGAAAGTTATGGGAAAATGTCATATATCATTATTTTTATATGTACACATCATGGGATGTTTTTATGTAGGTGACTATTGGAATTTATAATGTGGTTTTATAGAAAGTTATGGACATTAACCTTTAGCAAATGAGGTCTAACAAGTTGAGTAAGTAGCATGGGTGAACCAGGTTCCAGGATACCCAGATCCACATTGTCCATCTTTGGACAACTGGTCCTAGCTCGTCTACTGATCACGTTCCGTCTAGACTCTTGAGCATGTCCTTCTTTCTCAGTCTTGCCTTTCGGACCTAGTTTTGTCTTGTTCCTGCATTCCTTCGTTTTGTCTTCGCACTGTCGGCCACTGTCTTACTATTTGTCTCTTAGCTCTGACAAGGATTGGTATCCTGGGTCCTTCCAGTGATCCTCTTACCAGTTTTGTTTTTCGTCAGCGCTCTTAGACTCCTTTCTATTGCTCTGTATTGTGCAAGTGGGCCGGTGTGGTCCCCAAGAGGTTTTAAAATGGACCCCCAGCTCGGCTTTCCCTCGCACCCAGCAGATGATCTCTTTTGGAATCAGGAGGGACTTATAGACAAAATCGATTCCTTGGTTCATAGTTCGCTAAAACTTCCCTCCAAGCTTATTTCAAACTTTGCTCCCACTCCCGCCGAGTCCTCTGTTTGTTTAGGCCCTCCTTCTTCGACTAGTGCGCCTTTCCCGTCAGCTCCACCAAGTGCTCCACAGGTTATCAACAGATCTCTCCTTGCTCCTAGCAGATCTACCCTCCCGGCGGACTCTAAAGCCCAGTCCTCCCCCCATCGAACAACGTCCTTTGGAAGTAAGGTATGGCGTGCTAACAAGAGATCTAGGCAGTTAGTGCTAGGTGACGGAGTGGGTCTTGAAAATCTGTGTAAAATGTCTACCTGCTCACTGGTTGGACGCATTTCCTACAAGAGTTTGAACGCTCCTCCTCTGGAGGACTGGTTAAAGCGCCATTGGTTCCCGATCCTAGGCTACTGTCCGGAAGTGCTGTTTCTCAAAAAAGGATGGCTCTGTTTCACCTGCAGATCTCCAGAGGACGCCTCGCTTCTCCTATCATCCTTCTGGGTCTATGGAGGCAGCAGCCTTATGCTCAAACGATGGCGTATGGATTTCAATCCGGACTCCGACTACTTCCAGCATCGACATCTGTGGGTGTTGCTCCCGAGTCTTCCTCTCCACTTCTAGAATGAGGAAGCCTTTAGAGCTATTAGCAACTCCTTGGGAAAGTTTATTTCTCTTGACTCCCCCTCTCGCTTGGGCTCTTTGAGGATGCTAGGCAGGGTCCTGGTAGAGATGGACCTTTCTGCAGGTCTACCGGAAACTCTTGAGATTGATTGGCGAGGGAAGAAGCTTCTTCAGAAACTGGACTACTTTGGAATCCCGTTCAGGTGCAATCGTTGCCGTGAGACCGGCCACCTCCGTCGAATGTGTCCTGGTAAGTCCATAAGAGATCCTTCTGATGATAGTGAAGACCTGTTTTTAAATCCCCCTGCCTATCCTTCTGCTGACCCTTCCCAAGCCTACTTGGATGTCCCTTCTGATCCTTCCTCGATGCCTTCCCCTGATCACCCTGACTCCCTGACAACCAAGCTCGCTCTTCTTTGCCCCTCACTCTACAAAACTCTCACTGACCCTGAAAAGCTTTTTGTTAATAGCCTTGACTGGCTTGAATCCTCCTCCCTTACTAAGCCACTCTCTACTGAAGCCGAGTTGCCCTCGACTCCCCGCCCTACTCTTTCTCTCGACAGTGCCCTTCCTTCTACATTGATTCCTACTCCTCCTCCACCGCCGACCTTAACTCCTCCCCCGTTGCCGATTCTCCAGGACGTTCCTTTCCCTTCTCCTGTAGCCCTTGACGAACCTTCAGCTCCCCTTCCTGGTTACAACCAGCCGGTCGAGGATGAGGACTCACTCTTGGCAGCGCTTAGTTCTTCCCCAGCTCAGTTTATTCCAGACATGGCCACTCAGTTACCAGTCTTTCAGGGTAAAGAGATTATAGTGCCATCCTCTAAAGTGGGAACATCTTCTTCGACCTGTACTGAACCCCTCAACAAATATTTTGCTTGGTCGTGGGGTATCGGAGTTGAGCTCTCTCCTCTACAGACAAGGAGCGCGAGGAAAAATAAAGATGGCTCTGTTATGCAAATTGTTGTCTTGGGAATCTAAACACAAGACGGAAATTCCCTTAGAGCATTGAAGGCCATTACACGATCCAAGTAATGATAGTGCTCTCTCTGAACATTCGAGGGATCGGGGGCACCCTCAAGGCTGCTTCCTTCCGAAGACTTCTGGATCACTCAAATCCAGATGTCATCTTTCTGCAAGAAACACTTTCAGCCAATCATTCTGCCAGAGCGTTCTTGCACCTTTTTCGCCCCCTTTGGGTCTCAGTGGCTTTAAGTTCAATCGACAACTCTGGTGGTATGCTGGTGGCCTGGGATCCGGCACTTTTCGACTTAAAGCCTTTTTTGACTTGTGGAGGTATTCTGTGTTTAGGCAGCTTCTTTGCTACTGATCAGAATTTGGCGTTCTTAAATGTCTACGGCCCCTGCCTTGATAGATCACTTTTTTGGACTCACCTTGCTAATAATGGCATTCTCTCTCTCCCTAATCTCATTCTGGGAGGCGATCTTAACATCACCCTTTCTTCGGATGAACACTGGGGAACACCTTCTCTGTCCGGATCAGGTATTAACCTTTACAAAGACTTATTTAAGGCTTTTAATCTCATTGATATCATGCCAGTTAAACTCGCTCCTACCTGGCGTAATGGGAGAAGGGGCTCAGAGGTCATAGCCAAACGGCTCGACCGCTTCCTTCTCTCCGAGGAACTCTTCTCCTCCACCGTCTTCCCTACCTCACGAGTTGTTCTTCCCTTCATATCCGACCACACACCCATCCTTCTCACTTTGAACCTCCCCTTCAGATTCAAGCCTTTCCCCTTCAAATACAATCACCATTGGGCCGACCCCCAAGACTTCTTAGCTCTGGTTCACTCTGTTTGGTCAGACCTGCGTTTTCAATCTGAAGCCAACCCACAGCTGAGACTTGTATGGAAGTTGAAAGTCCTAAAATCGCACACTAAAGACTGGCTTAAACTCAAGAAGGAGGCGGAGGATATCGCTCTGAACAAGCTAGAGTTTGAGATCACTCATCTCATCTCAAAATCTACCTCTGCGGCCCTGTCAACGGATGAGGAGACTTCTTTAAAAGCTTTGGAGGAAAATCGAAATGCTATTCTGCGGGAAGACGAAAAGATTTGGAGGCTCCGTAGCCGTGCGACCTGGCTCAAGTGGGGAGACTCAAACACTAAATATTTCCATAAAGTTGTCAGTCTCAACAGGAATAAGAAGTTAATCTGGTCCATTGAAAACGAAATTGATGGGACCATCCGTGGACAGGAGGCACTTAAAAGGGAAGTTGCCTCTTACTTCGAACATCTTTTAAATTCCTGCAGCGGACACAACTTGACGGCTAAAGTTTCTACTGCCAGCCTTTTTACAAACTTGGTATCTGCGTCTGAAGCCACTGATCTTTTTAAGCCTGTTACTCTACTTGAGATAAAGGATATTTTGTTTCTCTTCAGAAAGGAGAGGAGTCCAAGGCCTAATGGCTGGACGACCGATTTCTTCACCCATTTTTTTGATCTTGTTGGCCCGGACCTTCTTCTGATGGTGGAGGACGCACGGGTTAAAGGTAAAATTTCCAGTAGTTTAAACTCCACTTTTCTGGTCTTAATCCCTAAAGAAGACTCCCCTGCATCCTTCAACGACTTCAGACCGATCTCCCTCTGCAATCTAGTTTACAAGTTAATCTCCAAGGTCATCGCCAATCGGATTAAGCCAGTTTTGGAAAGGAGTCTCTCAGTACAACAACTTGGGTTTCTAAAGGGAAGAAGGATCCAAGATGCCATCGGTGTGGCCCACGAGTGCATTCATAGAATCATCCAAAAAAAACAAAAGGCGTTGGTCATGAAACTTGACCTCAAGAAGGCTTTTGACAATATTGACTGGGAATTTCTAAGACTTATCCTCCACTCTGTCGGCTTCGGGATTAAGTTCACAGACTGGATTATGTCTTGCATCTCAAGTGCCAACTTTGCAGTACTGATCAACGGGGAGGCGTCCAGATTTTTCAAGAGCGAAAAGGGGCTCCGCCAGGGATGCCCCCTATCGCCTTACCTCTTTATCTTAGTTATGGAAGGGCTCAGCCTTCTTCTCCAAAAAAGCCTTGCCGAGCACCGCATCACAGGTATTAAGGTCTCTAATCTCATCAGGATTATCCACCTTATGTTTGTGGATGATATTCTTTTAATTTCCAAAGCCGATTTTGCGAAACGGAAGGCGATCATGGACATTCTACAGATTTTCTGTTCTGCATCGGGACTGTCCATTAATCCCTTGAAGTCCACGGTCCACTTTTGGGGTCTTACTGAGACCGAATTCTCTCCTCTAAAAGGCGCCATCCTCTTCTCCTTCATTGATTTAACTTTAGGTTTCAAGTATCTGGGGTACCAACTTAAACCGGGAGCTTCCTCCGCATCTGACTGGACCTGGCTGTTGTCTTCCTTCGAAAGGAAGATAGGTCTCTGGTGCAACAAATGGTTGTCCCTGGGGGGACGTCTTATCCTGGTCAAGACAGTGTTGCAAAGTCTAGCAGTTTTTTGGATGCTTCTAGAATGAATCCTTTCCAAAATCATCACTCTTCTCTGCAGACTCTCCTTCAACTTCCTGTAGAATGATATCGTAGGAAAACGACGTTTCCATCTTTGCAGCTGGCAGACACTCTCTCGGCCAAAAAGGGCAGGGGGATGGGGACTTAAGAATCTCTCTATCTTCAACACGGCTTTACTGGCTTGCTCATTCTGGAGAGCGGTTTCCATTGAAAACATTTGGCATTGAGTTATCAAAGACAAATATTTAGGTGCCAAACCCCTCACTTCTTGGCTTCGTAAGTCGCATTTAATTCAGAGCTGGGCCTCCCCCTTCTGGAAAGGGCTGGTCTCCTCCTCACAAGTGATTCTTCACTGGCTCCGTTGGAATCTTGGAGCGGGCGATGAAATTAAAATTGGCAGAGACAAACTTATTGCCCTTGATGAAAAATCGATTCTCTCCTTACAGCTTAGGTCTCACCTGCTTTCCCTTAACCTATCCTCCCTTGCGCAGCTGAAGAAGGAGACCCGCGTCTTCCCCCTACCGGATCATTGGTTACATAGCAGTGAGCTGGCTCTCAGTGGGCCTTTAGCCCTGGAATTGGATTCATTTACGGCAGCCTTAAAATGCTCTGGCCTCTCACTCTCTGACGCTCGAGATGCTCTTACTTGGATCGGGGGCGACGGATCTGGCAAAGTTGTTGCCAAGAATGTATATGCCGCTCTGCTGTCGGAGAGGGAGGTCGTTGTACAGCCATCGTGGCTCAGCCGTTTATGGACCTGGTCGCTCCCCCTAAAGCATAAATTATTTTTTTGGCTTTGTGCTAGCGACAAACTCCTTACTTGGGAGATGCTTCGCAAAAAAGGTTGGCAGGGCCCGGGTTTTTGTGTTCTTTGTCGCAGAGCCTCAAAGGACATCCACCACTTGCTAATTCACTATATTTTTGCTCAAGCTATTTGGAAACGTACTCTGCAGCATTTCACCCTTCCCTTCCACTAGACCGACGCCACCTTTACTGAGTGTTTCTCCTCCTGGTTCTCTACCCAAGCTGCGCCACCTTCGCTGGCTGTCTTCGTAAGCTGGAAAATTTGGATTGAGCGTAACATGGTCCTTTTCGAGGAAACCTCCCCTTCCCTTCAGGCGGTCTTTTACAGAACGCTGGCCTCCTTTCATTGGCAGCAGACTACCGTCAAGGCTCTCCCTTTCAAAGCGATGGATTCTTTCTTGCCTGAAGGTTACTCGGTGGCATGTTTTGATGGAGCAGCTCTGTCTTCTGGTTCTTGTTGTGGTGCTGGAGGCACTTTCAAATCCCACCCGGAGCGGACTACTAAGTGGTTTCTAAATTGTGGTAGGGGCTCAAACACCAAAGCTGAGCTCTTGGGCTTATGGGCTACACTTATGATTGCTTCCTGTTGGTCCCTAAATCACCTACATGTCATAGGAGACTCGAAAGTAATCATTGACTGGATCAACCGTAAGTGTAGTCTTCAATCCATCCACGTGGAAGGTTGGAAACAAAAAATGCAACAGCTGGCTCTCTCCTTCACCGATATTACCTTTCGTCATCTTCCCAGATCTTTCAACTCAGAGGCAGATGCACTTTCCAAGCGAGCTCTAAAACAAGTGGTCGACAGACTTTCAATCTTTCACTGTGACAGAGGACTGGAGAGTCTGACTTCCTCCTTCAATCTCTTCGAGCTCTAATGTCTAATTCGCCTTACTTGAGATAAGCTCAGGGAGCTTGGTTACTGTTTTGTTTCTGTTTGTTCGTGTGGTGACGGAGGCAGTCTTCCATTGATGAGGTGACAGTTCTGATTTTGGTTCACTGTCTGACCATGAGGCGAGTCGAGTGTTATTGTTCTTTGATAACTGTTTCTGTTTATTGACTGGTAATCGCCCTCCCTTTGTTCCCTGGCAGCATAGCTTTTACTTGTAAGATCCTGTCCGATCTGGTTTTAGAACGGATCCAGCAATGGTTTGATTTCAGTGAATTGTAAATGAATTTATATCACTTATAAATTTGATATAATTTCTCTTGGGAAAAAAAGTTGAGGGCAAAATTGATATTGTAGTGAGAAGGGAATTTGTTTTTTTAATAGTTGATCAAATACATGAACATGTACAAGGAAATGAATTTATTGGAAGTTGTGCATTGATACAAAGAATTGAACACACTACATGTGGAGTAGCTCTAGTAGTTATATGGGCTTTCAAACATGAACAAGACGAGGGAAGTTGTTGGATCATTTATTATACTCATGAAATTGCTAGTGAGAATGGACACCTCTCGACATGGTTTTGTAAAAATATGACCAATCATGTCATTGTATAGAATAATTGGTCTAATTCCCAAGTTATAAAATCCGACATAAATGAAACATTAATGGCATAAGTCAAAGATATTGGCATCCAAAATGAAACCTAAACTTGAGCAACTATCTAGATTGAAGAGTCTCAATGATAATTGAGACAATGTTGTTGTTTGGTAGGTAAATTGAAGATGTTGCATTGAGGATGAACAACACTAAACATTCTAGAAAGTTAAAGAAAAGTTGAGACTCTTATTGGGGTAGAAACATCCAAGGAGAAATGTGAGTTGATGACATAAAGAGGCATGGCAAGCTAGATAAAGTGACACCCTCAAAGAAACAAAACTAAACATAAAATCGACTCGACTTGATTAGATAATTGGCTCATTTTCATAGTTCCATAACATAGGAAAATGTGGCAACAACCACCCAAGTTAGTACGGGAAAAAAATTACATAGATGATGCCATGAGAACTCCTAGATGGTTTGTTTGGTGCCATGTATTTCAAATAAAGCTATTCCTCTGTAGGCTCAATTTGAAGTTTTTGTTTCTTTTAAAAGTCTTCATGGCTTTCAAAAAGGAGAACTAAGACATCTTGACTATGACATGGAGCTTGTTGTGCAACCAAAGAAAAAAAGAAAGCCAATGTATGAAGTTGGCATCAATCAAAAGAATCTAGATAAATCACGACCCCTATACTTCTTACAATATTTCACATAAGTATTCATTTAAATTATTAAATTTTAACTTACAACTCCATTTAAAATATATTGATAAAATTTCTTCACTTGAACTTAATTGAATTTTAAATGCGCATTGATCTTGTAATGGGTCTAAAAATATCAGTTGTTGGACAAGAATTTTGGATGCAACTTTGAGAACTATACTAAGTGTCGAGGAGATGCGCAGTAGCAGAGGAAAGAAGAGAAGGCAGGTTCGAAGTGCGCAGTAAAGGCGCATTCATGATCAGAGTGTGTAGTAAAGGTGCATTTGGTGGCGCAAAAGGAGATAAAACAATAAGATAAAGCAGGAAATAAAGAAAGGAGATAAAGAAGGAAAAGAATCATGTAGGCATAAAGGAAGGAAAAGCAACCTACAAGCATAAAGGCAAGAAAATCATGCACAAACCATCAGTTGTCATAGGGTTTTTAGCCCTATTTTGATGTATAAATATATAAAAGGGTCGGGTAGAGTAATATGATGATAGGCTGCTGAGAGTGAGAGATTAGATTACTGAGAGATAGAGTTTATCTTTGAAGGTTAGGAGAGATTTTGTAGAGAGAGGCTTGCACTGCATAACAACTAGCCTATATGGGGGATTATGTGATGATGTATCTACTGTAAGCGCAATGTGCAAGCCTAAGACAAATTAATGAATAATAATATAGAGCCAGTCATTGTGGACGTAGCCCAAAGATTGGGTGAACCAAATTAATTCTTGTGTCAGTTTGTTGTGGTTGTTCATGAATGTTCTATTTATGCATGATTAGTTTAGATATGTTTGTTATATGATTGATGCACAATAATAAGGGATGTTTCAATGATTGATTTATGTTGCAATCTGCGTTGTCATGGTGTTGCATAATAGAGTTTATTAATTAATCAGAGGATAATAGACAAAGAATATTGCACACATGGTACATAAGTAGTAATGAACATGGTGATGGCCTGACATCCCCTCATCCCTATAGAAACTTGGTTCCTATAGTCCCAGTAGATACCTCGGGAGAGACTTCACTTGCATGCAGGTGATGTCGAAAGGGCTGGTATCTGAAGGGTTTTGTTGGTTGGATAACTTGAACCTAGGGTCTTATAACTGCACACCAACAAATGTCCGTTGTCGGGACCCAGAATCTGTGATTGAGGGAATGTTTTGGAGGCCGACTAAAAAAGAGATCGTTGAATGGTTGGAAAAGAATGAACGAGAATTTGCCTAGAAAGAGAATAGAAGCCCTCAGATGAGCGACGAACAATGGATGCAAAGGTATGTGTAGACCGAGCTGCATGATATTTTCTTTGGTTATTTTCTAATTATTTTAGTTGAATGGTTAGAAAGGTTAGTGGAGAATACCGGAAGATACTAAACTATAGCTCCAAGGAACTAGACTCTTGAGTTGGTAAGATAATTGAATTTTGTAAGCAATAAGACTTCCTGTGTAGTTGATTTATGGTTAAAAAGCATATTGGTGGACTATATTATGGAATTCACGGTATATTGTACCCAGTCATATAGTGTTGTAGAGATGGATTTCTTTAAGGGTTCACGCAAAAGGTTTATGAAATAATTGAGTGCCTATATAAAGATGTTTCTATGCAATAAATGTGTGATGACGATGGAATCTAATTGTTAAGGGACTTCACACACATAGGGGAACTGAGGGGTGACCAAGGGAAGGTATGAAGGTAGGAAGGATTGAGGAAAAAGATGAACAAGAAAGGGAGGGACTGAGGATGTAGAGAAACGAAGAAGGTATATCAGAAGGAGAAGACGAATTTGGGGTACTACACAATGGAAGAAGGTATAAGAGGTTGAAGACTGGGGTTGAGAGAGGAGAGTAGTATAGTGAGTGAGAAGAGAGAACCCTGTGCACTAATCCAGATCGTAGATATACCACACATAAAAGGAGAGGAATAGGATTCTTAGTGCAGTTGTATAATAGAAGAATCGGTAAGTCCTACTCAGGCTGGATCCTGTGTCGAATCCACGACCATGTGTGCCTCATTGAGATATGAGGTAACATTTGAGGATTTGTCAAAAGAATTTATAATTAGTAGAGTAAATCAGAATAGTAGTAGTCAGAGTAGTGGGAGCAGTGCATCGATTCAGAGTCAACCAACATTGTCGAGGGGAAGTACTACACAAAATAACATGGTAGGGTTAGATAATACCTTGAGAATGCCTAAGTTCTAGGGGGTTGGTTCGAAGGACCCAAAACAACATTTATCTGTATGTGAGACAATTTGGGCTGCGAAGAATGTCCAAGATGAGGCTACCAAGATTGCATAGTTGGAAACAACATTTAGAGGTCGCGCATTGGTCTGTTATATGAAACTATAGAGTACTACACCATCAGGTCAAGCGAGGACTTTGGAAGAAATTAGACAAACATTGTTGAAGGAGCTCAAGAAACCAAAGTTTGAATCGCAGTATATTACATAAATGAAGGAAATCAAGCAAGTGCATATTGAGTCTGTTTGGGACTATGATAAAAGATTTAAGGATGTGATGGTTGGGTTGACATTCCAAATTTAAGATCAACAACACAGGGAATGGTTTATTGTAGGACTATTGCCACACATTCGTGGCTTGTTGATAAAAAAAAGGTTGCATAGCAGCCTGAAACTTTGGAGATTGCGATGAAACTGGAAGCATCTCCTGTAGGAGATTGTGGGGGGATGGCTCAAGTCCAGACACAATTAGCTTCCTTGATAATCCAATTAGCAAAGCTTACAAAAGGGAAGGAGAAACGGGAACAAGTCGGGTATACTAAGTTCAGGACAGAGGGTCACCATAAGGACGAATGCCCATCCTTTGCACAGTATTTGGCTACAGGAGCACCAAACCCATTACCAGGGGGAGGGTACTATGAAATTTGTAAGACATGGGGACACCATCCACTGAATCGTACATTACTGCATAAATACCAGAGTACGCCAAGGAATTTATTTTACAACTTTTGCAAGTCTGTAGGTCACGAAGAGAAGGACTGTCACACGTTCGATCTAATGAGAGAGAGCACATCCGATATGTATAGAATTCAGGAGGAAAATGTTGCGATAGAAGGAGTTGGTCCATCATATAATAACCAGATAGGTTTTAACCCAGGAGACCGAGGAGGACTTGGCAGAGGTCGAGGCAGAGGGGATTTTGGCAGAGGAGGTAGAGGCCCAATAATATGCTGCAATTGTAATCAACCAGGACAATTAGCTCATAACTGCCCGAATCCTTGCACAACTTGCACATATTGTAGAGCACTGGATCATGCGACAATATAATTATATGTTTGTTTATTGTAATTATATGTGCATTTTTACTTCTCCGTATTTTTCATTCTTAAGATATTCAAAGTAATTATTTTTTCAAATAAGTATATATTTGTTTAATATTTTTTTATTGATTTGTTGTAATTATATGTGTATTTTCCTTAATCATGTATCTTTTAGTATTCACATCTGGTTAACATAAGAATATTGTTATAACTTCTTCTTCTTTTTTTTAATTTAAGAGTGTTTTCTTTTTTGGATTTAAAAAAAAAAAACTAATGACATCTCTAATTTACATAAATCCATCTAAAAATCCTAAATATTCACAATATAATTATATGTTTGTTTATTGTAATTATATGTGCATTTTTATTTCTCCTTATGTTTCATTATTAAGATATTCAAATTAAATTTTTTTTCAAATAAACATATATTTTTTTATTGATTTGTTGTAATTATATGTGTATTTTCCTTAATCATGTATTTTTTAGTCTTCACATCTTGTTAACATAATCATATTGTTATAACCTTTTTTTTTAATTTAATAGTGTTTTCTTTTTAGGATTAAAAAAAACAAACTACCCTCGGATGGGGTGCCATGCGGAGAAGGAAGGATACGTGGAGCAGCGCCAGGAGGGACCATTAATGGTGGCCACCTGCCCCCATCTCCTCGCCATTTATGATGGGTACAAACCCAAGCGGACTTCACCATACGACGAGGCCTCTCACTCGCGCAAGGAGAACAGTCGACCAGAGCATTAAGACCACAACCTTAATGGCCATAGCTATCATTTTCGCCCTTATCAACAACCTCGGAGGCTTTGGGATGATTCAGAAGTTTGCAGAGCCAAACAGAGATAACCTTGTTGTAGGCACTCCGACAATAGCTCTATTTCTAAGCATGCCACGAGCAAGGGGGCAGCCTCGCAGAGGTGCAGGGTGGTACGTGACCAACTCGCGAAGGAAAAGGCAAAAGAAATTTGAGAGAGCACTGACTCTCACTAAGAGAAGGAGACCCAGGAAGTCCAAAGGAATAGGGATGCCTCCCATGTGTATGTCGAGGAGATTCCACTGGAGGAATCCATCCAGAATTACTCAGAGAGCCTCCTTTTCATGGTTCCGGACAATTGGGATCCCCCTGCTTATTTTGGAGCGGACGCCATTACCCCTGTTCCAAGAGCTGAACACGGTCCCAGCAGCACTCCAGCTGAGGAATTCACACCTTGCTTTGTAGAGGAAGAAACACATAGAGGCATCGAAGAAAGCATCCATGAACCTCCTGATGAAATGAGGCAACAGAGTGGGCAGCAAGAGCACCAGGAGGAGGCCGACGCACGGATGGAAGCTCCCCCCTCTTCCATTCTGTAGAATTCGCAGGAACAACCACCACTTCTTCACCTGGAGCACCTGAATTTAATCTTCGATGTACGCAGCATGGTGGACGACCAAACTTTTAAAGCCATCTGCATCAATCAACGCCTGGATATGCTTTACGCCACCTACTCCAGCGCCACCCCAAGGCGCTAATGCTCCACTTGTGTGCAGGTCTACACCATCCCAGTCAGACACGGCAAAGAGAAGGACAACCACGAGGGCACCGACTAAGAGGTTTTCCTGTTTGTTTACTGTTAGAAACTCTTTTTTTTTTTGATGAAAAACAGAGCTACAACTCTTCTAGCTTATAGCAATGGTAGCGGTAGTATAGTAATGAACAGAATAATACCAAGGTTGGCCATGCATCCTGGTTTCCTTCGGGCAGGGTGGCAGACTAACACTTTGAGTTTGGAAGCTAGCATGGAATGGCCAGCTATCTCGGTTTCCTTAACAGGCGAGACAACTAGCACTTCAATAGTACTTTGTAATTTTGCAATATTAATATAATAGGACCTACCTTTTTTACTTAAAAAAAAAAACCTACTATGTTCATGGCATCTCTAATTTACATAAATTAGTGTACTTATAAATCAAGCACCTACATGCAAGTAACCCCTAATCAAATAAATAACAATATTGATGAAGTTAAAGTAAACCCTTCATTTTATATATGTAATTAAGGAGAAACAAACTTATATATATAATTAAAATTTATTAATTAATTTTTTTATTTTACATATAATTTTTCACAAGTGAGAATGATATTTGTGGATGGTCATTCAGAGTGAGATTTTGGCAGATGACATTTCTACTCTATAAATCGATGTGTTTTTAAAGAGAGCATCTACTTGTAGGTAACTAACCAAATAGATAATAACATTGATGACAATGAGTTGAACTAATCCCTTAATCTTTTTGGCATTGATAACTACTTAGTGTACTTTCAAACAAAGTATCTAATTATAGGTAACTAACCAAATGGATAATAACATTGATGACAATAAGTTGAACTAACTCCTTAATCTTGTTTGCATTGATACCTAGATCTACTCAAATTATTGTGCTTTCAAACAGAGCATCTACTTATACATAACTAATCAAATAGATAATAGCATTGATGACAATGAGTTGAACTAACCCCTTAATCTTTTTTTGTATTGATACATATTTCTATATAAATAAATATGGAGAAACAAACCCTTAAATATTTAATAAAAATGGATTGTATAATAAAAGACTAAATTTAATAAAAAATATAAAAAACAATTACATGTAATTTCTCACTCCACCCTCTAGCTTGTAAGCTAGACCCAATTGACTTTTAAAACTTTATATATATATATATATATATATATATATAATCAAATCAAAAGTGTCAGTAACCATTTCCCTCTATCACCACATTTGAGGAGGGGTATGATTTTTATCTTGTTCCACCGACTTGATCCTTCAGGGTTTTTAATTCATTTCCATTCAAATTATACCTTGTGTGGGTCAAAGACCATACACAACTCCCTTTTCATGTTTTTATTGGGCCCTTTTGAAAGAATTGCACCAATGGCATAAATCCATCAATCCTTCCTTCGAATAATTGACCCAACTAACCCTTTTGAAAGTTCGCCCCGATACAAAGGAAATAATCCATTGGGTCATTTATAAGGATCACCCATTAGGTGCCCTTAAAAGATTCACTCGATGCAAGGAAATAGTCCGTCAAGTCGTTTTGAAAGATTGTCCATCAAACATTTTCGAAAGATCCACTTGATGCAAGGAAATAGGCCTTTAGTCCATTTCAAAAGATCATACATTGAGTGCTTTTGAAAGATATGTGTAATGCAAGGAAATAGGCCATCAAGCAATTTTTAAAGATCACCCATTGGGTGTTTTTGAAAGATCTATCCAGTGCGAGGAAACAATCCATGGGGCTATTTTGAAAGATTATCTATTAGGTGCTTTAGAAATATCTACACAATGTGAGGGAATAGACCATTAGGCCATTTTGAAATATTGTTTATTGTGTGTTTATAAATATATACACGATGCAAGGAAATATACTAGTGATTTGCTTCAAAATATTGCCCATTGGGTGCTTTCAAATGATCTACTCAATGCAAGGAAATAGGCCAATGGGCGATTTTGAAATTACGCCCATCAGATGCTTTCAAAAATTTAGCCCTATTCATCGGGCCTCTCTTGAAAGTGTGAGATCGAGACACTTTGAAAGATAAAAGAAGGCCATCAACCCTACTTCATAAAAGCTTATCAACGAATTTTGAAGTATCACCCAATTGAATTAAATAAGGAAACCGACCCTTAACAAACAATGGTCCTTCATGCCTTATTTGAAGTACTTTGAATTTCAACATAGAGGGGCTTATAGTATTTATTCCAAGAACACTTTGAACATGAACAAAAGGACCCAAAGTAGGTGAAAAGGCTTCGAACAACATTCAAAATTAGAAAGTTTAAAGGCCTATCTGAAAGACCCTGCTCCATATTTGCACTAAACATGCAACCATGCCAATATGCATAAAGGATTTGAATTGGACATGGTCATCACCATCCAACTTGGAATGTGTAATGTATATTTAGACCAAATAAAATTTAAGGCAATTTCAAATTTAAAAAGCATGCATTGAAACCATGCAACTTCATATGTTCATGAATCCAATTTTCAACTTTATACATAAACAATATGTAAGCTTAATCAATATAATTATACAAGAATTCATGATAGAGATGGAACACTTATCTTTGAAACAAACTAGTCTAAGGAAACTAGTTGTTGGTGAACAATTTTTCACCCAATCGTAGGCATCCACTATAGATATTTCCCCCAAGCTAGGTTATGAGGCCACCAAGGCGAAGGAAACATGTTAAGTACTCTCATGTCTTTCACCCATCCAATTAATCTTAGGCTTGGCCAAGCTATACACCGTAGAACACTCTAGTTAACCATGCAACTGATGCAACCATGGTACTTCCTTCCAATGCCCCACACATCACAAGGAAGATATTTCCCTTCTGTACTCAACAATCCCTCATGAATCTTCTTTCCTCCAATGTTATTTAGTGTGTGCATGAGTCTAATTTGTAGTTGGTCTTTATGAAAACCCAACAAAGCTTAATGTTGGCTCTTGAGCACTCAATAAGAAATAATATGTAGAGAAAGGGATGGTTTCCTATTAGTGTAATGGCTATGCTCTTCTACAACCTCCCATCTCTCTTCTTAGTTTTCAGTCTTCTCTTTTATAGCTTTACTCAATCATTTACGAGTTCAAATCCTAATCTACAGCATGAGAACGTAACTATAGAACCTCAGAAGTCTAAAGGTATGGATAAAAGTTTGAATGAGAATGGTTTTGATTACAACATGGAATGCATGGGATCAAAGGAATGGAGTAGGGAAGTTGAATGAACAGAGTGAATGAACCAATAGTAATATTCCATTTGAATTTTCATGAAGAGAGTGTAT
>ML832968.1:2953-34753 GCA_009831015.1 Picea engelmannii
GTGCCTAGACCCAAAGAAAAATCAGTAGTAACTTCAAAATGGGTCTATAAGATCAAACATGCAGCACACGGAAGCATGGACAAATACAAAGCAAGGTTCGTAGCTAGAGGGTTCTCCTAGAAGGAGGGAGAAGACTATGACGATACATTTGCTCATGTTGCCAGATATACTTCTATTAGAGCTATTATGGCTCTTGCGGCTTCCATGGGATGGAGTTTACATCAAATGGATGTAAAGACAACTTTTCTCAATGGAGCAATCGAAGAAGAAGTATACATTGAACAACCTCAAGGATTTGAAGTACACTCCAGAGACACTCATGTTTGTAGATTAATGAAAGCCCTGCATGGACTCAAGCAAGCTCCAAGATCTTGGTATGCCAGAATAGACAGCTACTTAATAAGGCTTGGTTTCTCCAAGAGTCATGCAGATCCAAATCTCTACTACAAAGTCATGAACAATGCACCTGTGATTCTACTACGATACGTGGACGATTTATTCTTGACAGGTGAAGAGTCTCTCATCACCAAGTGTAAGAAGGAACTGGCTTCTAAGTTCAATATGAAAGATCTTGGTCTCATGCATTATTACTTGGGATTAGAAATATGGCAGAAGCGTGGTGAAGTATTCCTTGGACAAGGAAAGTATGCAATGAAGATTCTTCAGAAGTTTGGAATGATTGATTGCAAATCCATGGACACTCCTATGACCACAAATATAAGAAAAGTAAGAGACTCATATTCTGATCCAATAGACCCGTCCCTATATCGAAAATTGATTGGGTCATTAATGTATTTAGTGAATACTCGACTAGATATTTGCTTTTTTGTAAACACCCTAAGCTAGTTCTAGGTGGAACCCAGACATGAGCATTGGATCGCTGCAAAGCATGTTCTAAGATATATTTTTGGGACACTAAACTATGGTTTAAGATATACCTCATCCAGTGATATACAACTTCATGGATTCACAGATTCAGATTGGGCAGGGAATGCAGAAGACAAAAGGAGTACTTCAGAGATGTGTTTCAGCTTGGGCTCCGCTATGATATCTTGGGGCAGTAGGAAACAGAACTCTGTCGCACTCATCACAACAAAAGCAGAATATATCGCAGCATGTGAGCCATGTACAGAAGCAGTATGGCTGAGAAAGCTGATTTCTAGATTATTTGATCAGGTTCCAGATTTGACCATAATATACTATGACAATCAGAGTTATATAAGGCTATCCGAACACCTAGTGTTTCATGAACGGTCGAAACACATTGAGATCAAATACTACTTTATTCAAGATAAAGTCCAGGAAGGACAAGTGAAGCTCCAATATATCTCCACAGATGAGCAAACAACAGATATTTTGACTAGTTATCAGTCAACAAAAATCATGAATGAAAAGATGAATCATCTACACTATTCAACTCTCACATGAACTCTTCAAGATGACATGTGTATAATTGACAGTGGAGCTTCCAAGCATATGACAAGAGAACAAGTCAAACTCTCTAATCTAAATGAAAAGAGGACATCCTACAAGGTAGAACTTGGAGATAAGAACACATATCCGGTCCAAGGAATTGGTCAAGCCTCCATCAAATTGAAAACATGTAACAATGTTCATTTGAGCAATGTCTTATATGTACCTAGTTTAGAAAAGAATTGTGTATCCATATCTTGCCTAGAAGACAAAGGAAACAGAGTAGCCTTTGTAGATGGAAAAGTGTTATCTTGGTCTAGAGACTCCAGCATAGAGAACGCTAGAGTTATTGGAACCCATGAAGGAAGACTATACAAACTACTAGAACGAAATGATGAAGCTCTTATACATGATGAAGTCAATCCCAATGAACTTTGGCATAGAAGGTATGCTCATATCAACTATCAAGCATTACCTTTCCTCAAAAAGATGGTTGAAGGAATACCAAAGCTACAATCTACACATGAAGGAATTTTCAAAGGATGTGCTCTTGGTAAGAATGTTATGAAACCATTCTCAAGCAACAATAATAGATCTAAGGAAATCCTAGATCTAATACATTCAGATGTTTGCGGTCCGATGCCAGTCAAATCTCTAGGAGGTTCTCTTAAAAGATTACTCAAGAAAGACTTGGTTATATCTCTTGAAGACAAAGGACGAAATTTTCAACAAGTTTCAAGAATTCAAAGCAGAGATAGAGAACCTCACAAACAAGAAAATCAAGACCTTGAGAACAGATAATGGAGGAGAATTGTTAAGAACTAACTACCATAGTGGGCCTTATTTAATAATATAGTGGACCTAGTCCACCTTACATTGAATGACCTCCACTATTATCACTATGGGCCCTTTGGGCCCCCCCACTACCTCTCTAGCTACCTTACAAGAATACACATCCAAGGAATTTGTTGCCTTTTGCAAATCAACAGGGGTTAGGAGGGAGCTAATTGTTCCTCATAATCCTCAACAAAATGGTGTAGCAGAAAGGAAGAATAGATCTATTGAAGAAACTATGAAGGCACTAATGAGCGGTCAAGGTTTATCTATGGATTTGTGGGGAGAAGCATCCATGACAACAATATATGTTCATAATAGAAGTCCCCACCTCATATTGAATGATATGACTCCAGAACAAGCCTTCTCGGGATAGAAACCTAATGTGGAACACTTAAGAATCTTTGGATGCCATGTTTACATTCACATCCCCAAGGATAAAAGGAAGAAATTAGAACCCTCAGGAAAGAAAGGCATATTTATGCGATACAGTGAATCATCCAAAGCCTATAGAATCTATATCCCATAACAACATAAGGTTGATGTCAGCAGAGACGTAACCTTCAATGAAAAGATGGCTTTCAAGAAATCCATAGAAGAAACTATAGAAGAAGAAGAGTATGAAGAGCCTAAAGAAGAAAGCACATGTCTTCCAGAAAGTTAGAATGAAGAAACATAACAACTTGATCATCTGATGCAACCATGTGAACCTATTGAATCAGTGATTGTACCCAAAACCAAGAAACATCCAACTTGGCTTGAAGCTACTCTACAAGAAGCAGAAAGACTCAAAGCCCCAAGTGGCGCCTTCAGAAAAAGAAAAAAGCCCAAAAGATTCTCCAGTTATGCAGCATGTATGACAAAGCTTCTAAATGAAGAACCCACCACATTTGAAGAGGCGCTAAGAAGAAACAATGGAAAGAAGCCATGACAGAAGAACACTAGTCCATCATGAAAAATGATGTATGGGAAATTGTGCCTAGACCTAAAGAAAAATGAGTAGTAACTTCAAAATGGGTCTATAAGATCAAACATGCAACAGACGGAAGTGTGGACAAATACAAAGCAAGGTTCGTAGCTAGAGGGTTCTCTCAGAAGGAGGGAGAAGACTATGACGAGACATTTGCTCATGTTGCCAGATATACTTCTATTAGAGCCATTATGTTTCGTGTTGCTTCCATGGGATGGAGTTTACATCAGATGGATGTAAAGACAACTTTTCTCAATGGAGAAAACGAGGAAGAAGTATACATTGAACAACCTCAAGGATTTGAAGTACACTCCAGAGACACTCATGTTTGTAGATTAAAGAAAGCCCTGTATGGACTCAAGCAAGCTCCAAGAGCTTGGTATGCCAGAATAGACAGCTACTTAATAAGACTCGGTTTCTCCAAGAGTCATGCAGATCCAAATATCTACTACAAAGTCGTGAACAATGCACTTGTGATTCTACTGCTATACGTCGACGATTTATTCTTGACAGGTGAAGAGTCTCTCATCACCCAGTGTAAGAAGGAACTAGCTTCAGAGTTCGATATGAAAGATCTTGGTCTCATGCATTATTACTTCGTACTAGAAATATGGCAGAAGCGTGGTGAAGTATTCCTTGGACAAGGAAAGTATGCAGTGAAGATTCTTCAGAAGTTTGGAATGATGGATTGCAAATCCATGGACACTCTTATGAGCATAGATATAAGAAAAGTAAGAGACTTAGATTCGGATCCAGTAGACCCATCCCTATATCGACAATTGATTGGGTCATTGATGTATTTAGTGAATACTCGACCAGATATTTGCTTTGTTGTAAACACCCTAAGCCAGTTCCAGGTGGAACCCAGACATGATCATTGGATAGCTGCAAAGCATGTTCTAAGATATATTCATGGGACGCTAAACTATGGTTTAAGATATACCTCATCCAGTGATATACAACTTCATGGATTCATAGATTCAGATTGGGTAGGAAGTGGAGAAGACGTAAGGAGTACTTCAGGAATGTGTTTCAACTTGGGCTCCACTATGATATCTTGGGGCAGTAGGAAACAGAAGTCTGTCGCACTCAGCACAACAAAAGAAGAATATATCGCAACATGTGAGGCATGTAAAGAAGCAATATGGTTGAGAAAGCTGATTTTTGGGTTATTTGATCAGGTTCCATATTCAACCATAATATACTGTGACAATTAATGTTGTATAAGGCTATCCAAACACCCGATGTTTCATGAAGGGTCGAAACACATTGAGATCAAATACTACTGTATTCGAGATAAATTCTAGGAAGGAGAAGTGAAGCTCCAGTATATCTCCACAGATGAGCAGACAACAGATATTTGACAAAGACTTTGTCCAGGATAAAGTTTGCATACTTACGAGACAAGTTGGGGATCATCGAGATAACTCCCTTAGAAGAAAGGAAAGAGATGGCTCTCCAGGTTGGGAGGGAGCATTGATATATCATTGATTTATGGACAGTCATTTTCCAGTTTGGAAAATGGTCCAGGATAGGCAATTCCTTTCTAGTTCGAAAGGTGGTTTGAGATTTTCTGACGGATAGGCATTTTCCAGTTTAGAAAATGGTCCAAATCGGACATTCATTTTCATAATGAAAATGGTCCGATAGATTGTTGATGTACCGTAGACAACAATTCCCCTTGTGGCTAGTGTGGGGGAATGGTCTAGGAGAGTCATTCTTCTTGGCAGTCACTTTCAGTAGTGGTCAAGTAGAATGGTCTGCCTCGCCGAGCAGTCATTCTTTCGAAGTTCACAATTGTGAGTAGTTTCGAAGAATAGTCTGTTTTGGAGTTTGGTGCAGGACAATCATTTCCTTAGGAAATGGTTCGAACAATCATTCCCTAGGGAAGACTAATTCTCTCCAGGTTGTACTATGTTTAGTGCCAGAGGAATGGCCTAGTTAGGTGAATGGTCCAGGTTCAGCAATCAGGGACAGACATTCCCTAGGGAAAACTCATTCTATCCAGGTTGCACTATGATTAGTGACGGAGGAATGGCCCAGTTAGGTGAATGGTCTGGGCTCAGAAATCAGGGACAATTATTCTTCCATGCTTGGGAAGAATAGTCCAGATAGCCCATGGTTGATGTTTTTACTATATGAGGACAGATGCTCTTCCAGATCTCACAGATGTGAGTGGAAGAATGGTCTAGATGACTCAACTTGTATCATGATATTGTTTATGCAGGTTGATATCAGATGATATGACTGGTGTAGAGACTGTATGTCTTTGGACAATAGTTGTATACTATTGTGGTGGATGTGTTCCACTGATTGTGACTATGTGTCACTGGTTAGTAGCCATATGCTACCTGGTATGGTTGTGTACCACTGGATAGTAGTTATGCACTACTATGGATAGACACAATTGTGTTCTATCAGATGACATTGTACTGATTGTCATGGAGATTATCCAGTTGGATAATGTTGATGGTGCTCGTGATTTGATCATGAGATAGCCTGTGTGGCTATGATGATGCTACCGGTTGAATGGTTTGTTTGTGCTCAAGACCATTGCCTTTTATACCTCCCTAGCTAGGAGGGAGTGTTGATATTATGGTAGTTGTGGGAGGTATTAACCTCCACTTGTGACCTTTGATGAGATTAAAATATTCCAGGAAGAAAGAAGAACCCTAAAAGACTTGGAAATAATCCTAGAAGTAAATTCGGCTAAAGAGAATATTTTATATTGAGTCTTTAGCCTCCAGAAAGAGAAGTCGGCCCAAACAACCTGGAAAGAGCAATATAAATATAAGTCGCCATAGCTCATTTGATACACACAAGTCGTAACTGTAGAAATCCAGTAGTGCGCAAGTCTGGGGAGCAATTGCAGCTGCAGTTACTACAACCTGTAATTTTGGTCTTCCTGGGTTGGACTTTCTGATCAGTCTTGGTTATCTTTGCTTAGTGCATTAGCCTTGGTTGGATATTGAATTTCTACCGGAATTCTTCTCTCTGTCAAGGTCAAGGTGCTCAGGGGTGGCATTTGTGCATATGTTTGGGTAACAATATTGCTATATTGTCTATGGTTAAACGAGCACACCCACTTTTCTAACAGTACCGCATGGAACAAGACCCATGTGACTTCCAAAAGCTAGTTGGTGTGGTGGATGTGTTGACGATGAATCAAATTGTGGTGATAGAGTAGGCTTCCATATGTGCAAGTGGACACTGCTAGTCATGTGGTCTCTCGACACTCCATGTTTGCAACCTGAGGACCTTGAGACATCATCTCCTTAGTTATCCCACAAAATGGGGATAACAGTGCATATTAGATCTCCCTGAGTCTTAAGGGATTGATAACTCCATGGTAGTGATCTATGAGAGGTTTGTGTCCATGGTAGTGACCCATGAGCTATTGTCGATGCTAGCCCTCATTTTGCATGAGGCTCATACTAGTGAAATATTTAACTATTGTGATTTTTATCACAAAGGTAGGTTTACAGGTTGATGGAACTTTGGATAACCTAGGGGTTGTGAGTCCACTTAATGGTTTTCATGCCTTGGTTGATAGTTGATGAGATTATATGATCATGGATGTCTTGATGGTGTTTTTCTTGGTATACTTGCTTACAATAGAGAGATAGCATTGCACTTGGTCATATAATGTTCTAGCCTCCACTTTTTGTTAAGCTGATTGGATTTGAGTATATATGACTCCCTTGTTCAGAAGCCCAGGTTGACATTATATTGGCATCTTCATTTGGTTGGAATCATGATGGTGTAGAGAGCTTGGCATATCCCTCCACATTTTATGGTTTATTGCTTTGATGAGTAGGTATTAGCATGGTTAAGAGGCCCATTACTCCAATTCCCTAGCTCTCATGGATGCTTTTCACACATGGATGGGTTACTTTTGATGTGGATCATGGTCTTATGTGGAGCACTCCCCTTTGACCCATATGTGTAGGCATATACCCACTTGGCATCTTGTTATTGCTTGAATGATGAGATTTGTTCCCCTTCTTTGATCACTTGGATGACTCAGCATATGGATTGATGGTGATACATGGCTTGTTTTGACTCTTTCCTCCATGGATCTAGCACATTGCACATTATTCCATGACAAAGTGATCCTTTGCTTTATGGAGCTATCCCTTGGCACACTTATGGAGGGTTGTTACATCTTGAACCTTGAGCTTGAGTGTTTTTTGGTGCCTTATTGTTGAGCGCTCCACCTTATGAAGCCACCTTGCACATATTCTCATGCATCATTATTTACACGTGCCATCTTTGGAGGAGTATCTTGCACAAATGTTGAGGCATGGTGTCATTATATTGGATTGATGAGGGACTGCTCCCTTTCATCATGGAGTTAGTTAAGCATTGATGACATTCCACATGTGTTCTTCATAGACTCAATGCCTTGTTTCATGGATCCACTTGCATGGCACTTGATTTGAGGAGGATGCCCACCATTTGAGGCCACTTTGCACATTCTCCCATGCCTCATTGAGGGGACGTTTCATTTGGTGGTCTCACACATGTTATCATTGATGTTTGTCTTAATTCAAACCCTATTTTGAGGAGATGTCCACCTTGAGGAGGTATATTGCACTCATATATATGCTCATGGAAGAAGATGTCCACCTTGGAAGAGTCTTCATTGCATATTCTTCTATACCATTAATGACGATATCTTCCTTTGGAGCTTATATTACACACTTATTCATTGCTTGTTGATGGGACATCTTACCTTATAGAGCCACATGTGCCACCTCATGAGGGTTTTACTTGGTCTTTGCATGGTTTGAGGAGGATGTCTCACCTTGGAGAGTTATAATTCCACGTTTGAGGAGATCTAGGAGGTTTCGAGCCCTACATCTAGGGTTTCATTACACATTTTGAGGGAGCATTACACTTGGAGGCCTTTGGAGGCTAGACGTTGGAGCTTTGACATGTCTCATTCCTTCTTTGATGGAGACACCCCATCTTCATGGAGCTATTATATTGCATCCTTGTACATTTGGCTTGACAACCACTTCTTATTTTATGTATTGCCGGTTAGTTGTTGGAGGATATTGTTTCTTTACTCCTCCCTAGGTTGGATCTAGGATTTTGGTAATGGATGTTAATATTCTATTTTAGATGAAGATATAGTTAAACCCTATATAAGGGTTTCTCTCTTCATTATTTATCATGGTTGGATTTTTTGGAGTTTCCCTTCCTTGGAAGTTAATGGATATCTTTCTTGGAGCATATGTGACGTGTAAGGGTTTTCCTATCAATGTGTGGCTTATTGTTCTAATGCTTTCAACTTTTTCTTATGCGGTAGAGATTGTTAGAACTTGCTTCGTAGGGCCAAGAGATGAGGGTATTATCTACCCCATTGGAAGGGTTTTATGTGAGGAGTTTCTCCCTCTTGAACCCTTTGTCAACTTATATATGGCGGTGTTTTCTTGTACCTAACATCTTCTTGAGTGGGTGCTAAACTAATACTTCATTGTGTAGGGCATACCCTAACGTCATAGTTTTGATGTGGCACTTTGAGGCTCTCCTAGTATTTCTTGTTAGATTTTACCGCACCTCAGGTCTTGTCTATTTTTTCTATAGTTATACACACATTTACCTAATTTTAATTGTAAACATAAACGCATTGAGATGCCTAACATTTAGCACAACGGAAAATCAAAACTAGCAATTAGATCATGCACAGGTTCACAATAATTTAATGCTCAAAATCCTTGTTCTTAAACCAGAACACATGGGCTCCCATACCAGGGACAATGGCCCAATTTTACATAGAGGAAGAATACCAAAACCGCTTACAAAACTGTGCCCAAATCTGCAGCACTGAGGTTTCAGGGTTAGGGCATTCCTTGCCCCCTCAAACCCCCCTTGTCCTTTGCAACTCCTTGCACAAGTCTGGCCCTTTCTTAGTTGCTCCAACACTTCCCTTAGGGTATTGTTGTAATGCCCTTCCTGGATTTCCTCAATCTCCCCTCCACGTTGACCCAAAAGTCACTCCAAAGGGACTGCTGACTCAACCCCTTTTCTCTGGCTTGTGGCAACCTTCTAGGGTTGTCCCAAGGTTGATGCTACACAACTATAACAACACCTTATATGCTTCCCAGGACTGTCCTCAAGCTTCCACAATGTTGTTGTAGCCCTCTCTTGTTTTCCTAGACCTCTAGGACAACCCTTTGATTTTGCATAAGTTGTTGCCTCAACTCTGCCTTCATGTACCTACTGTTGCAGCCTTTTCCTTGGTTGTAACACTTCCTTTACCTGTTGTCCAACCTCCAAACAACATCCTGGCAAACTTGGGTTTCCTTCCCTTGCTGGGTGAGCTTCTCTAGGGTAGGCCAGACCTCTTCCTAGGCCTGTGGCTACCTAATCTCCCTAGGGCACACCCTTGAACAACCTCCCCAAGCACCCGTTGCCACCTGCTTAGGCAGGTCGAGGCTTCTCCAAGGTTATGGCTAGCTTCTCCTAGCAGGAAGAGCCTTGCCTAGGCCTCAACCTACCCTCCCTTGGTTGCCAGCACACCTACGAACCTCCTCTTCCTTTAGAACCTGCCCAAAACAAAGCAAACACAACAGAACCTGAGGATAAGCAACCTCTTCCATGGTTGGACCAAGGTCTCAAAGGGTTGGACTGAAATCACCAAGCTCTTAGACACTTATCACACCACACAATGAATTGTCACAATGACCTCTCTCTTATTTATACAAGTCTTAGGGGTCAACTTAGAAGCCCCTTCACAAGTCAACATTAAATTAGACTTTCTTGTGGGTGTGAAGCCCCATCACAAACCCACAAATCCCATCATCGAGCCCCCAACTCAAAACACAAGGGGGTTTTAACCAAATGAAAGGGATAATCCGGTGCCCACGACGATTCCCACATTCTTGACACCTAGGCCATGTGAGAATACATGTCCAAAGCTACAAAAATCAACACTCCCTCTTAGCGATGGAGGTGTTCTCACCACACTCCACAATCGCTTGGAAGTAGCTATGTCTCCCATCCTGGGAGTAGCTCTGTCTCTTATATTGGATCTACTACCACAACTGCTCTCCAATCCGCTTGATTGGTTGCTCCCTCTATCACTGAGGCAAGTCCTGATGTCTGGCATGATCCCTCCCTGGAAGACACCCTGCTCCTAGAAGCCTCCTGCTCTCGAGCATCCTATTTGGCCATCTCAACCCATGACACCATCCTAACAATCTTGGAAGATGCCTCTCTCCCATTTGGACCTGAAAGTTGGCCTCCTCTAAATGGTTGACTCTCATGTAATGGGGGGATATGATTCCACAAGAGAGGGGGATAAAGGGGGATCCAAAGGGAAACCCATGTCATTTGCTTGAGTTAATGTGCCATTACCATATAATCCTCCCTTTGACTTGTTAGTCGTTCAATCATTGAATACATGTAAGATAGTTGGTGTGTGAGATCACCTCATAGAGTTATTGGGAGCATAGGGTTGAAGTACAATCTGTTAAAATATTCAATGTGCTCGTTTTTCCATAGAAAATATCACAATATTGTCACCCAACCATAGGCACACAACCACCTCCGAGCACCATAACCTTTGCTAGATAGAATGATTCTGGAAGCAGCACTAGAACCAACGGATAACCAAGAGAGCACATCTTTCTCCAAAGATAGCACACTAGACAGAAGGTCCCAAAACCACAGAACAAGAACAATACTCAACTGCAGCAGTTGCAGTTGCACTTACTAAGAATACCACCAAGAGATACTAGAAGATAGGTCACATATCTTAGGCTAGATAATGCTAGAGAGAGAGACCAAGAATCACTCTAGAAGATCCACCTTCCATTCTTGCAGCTACAGCTCCAAACTTGCACTATACTTCAAAGAGTGAGTGAAGTGAGTGAGTACAGATGAGCTTAAGCTCCCCCTATTTATAGTGGTTCTTGTCACCTGTCTGGGTCGACTTGTCCTTCTAGAAGCTAATACTTTAATATTAATTATTTTACTAAGCTGACTTGTCTTCTAGGGTTTTTACACATCTGTTTAGGGTTTCTCTTGCTTCTAGAATATTCTATTCTAGCCAAAGGTTACACATGGAGGTTAATACCTCCTGCAACTACCATAATATCAACACTCCCTCCTAGCTAGGGAGGTATTAACTGTAATGGTCCCAAACACATCCATCCATTTCACATGGTATGGGCAAGGCTCACATAGTCTTGCAGACCATTATACAGGTAGCATCATCATAGCCACACAAGCTATCTCATGATCACGCAGATCAAGTCATGAACATCATCATCACTATCCATTTAGCTGGCAATCACCTCTAACACTACTGGTTGGCACACCAACCTAGGAAATACCTTCAACACTACTGGTAGTCTCTATGGAAATCCAGTAGTAGTACATAGTTACTACAATGCCATCCAATAGATCACAACAATGTTGATCCATAGTAGTACACAACTACTATCCAGTGGTACACAACCACTCCTAGTAGCGCACAACTATTATCTAGTGAAACTCAATCACCACCAGTGGAATACATCCACCACAGTAGCACATAGCTACTGTCCAGAAACCCACAGTCTCCACTGCAATCAACTAATAACTACACAAGTTATCACCATGCAGTACAATAGTCTCCTGGCATCAAATCATATCATCGTCTGCATCATCTTTCAAGTCAATACTCCATCTGAGTAATCGAGCATGGTGTTGAATAAATCATGTGTCAGACTTAGCACACTCAACAGAGTGTCTCGCATAAGTCACTCATTCAGTAGAGTGATATAGGGACCATTCTTCTAATCCGGACATACGTCCTAGAAGAATGATTGTCCCAACAGATGTTGAATGCCCCGCAATGGGCTACAAGGACCATTCTCTCCAATGTATCATCTCTAAGTCGTACTAGCATGATGTGAATGCATCATATCTAAGTTGTACTGGCATGATGTGGGGTCTCATCTACATCATCTCTAAGTCGTACTAGCATGATGTGAATGCATCATATCTAAGTTGTACTGGCATGATGTAGATCAACATCTCTACATCATCAATAAGTTGTACTAGCATGGTGTCAATGTACCATCTCTAAGTTGTACCGGCATGATGCGAGTCATCTACATCATCTCTAAGTTGTACTAGCATGATGCTACTGCATCATATCTAAGTTGTACTAGCATGATGCTACTGCATCATATCTAAGTTGTACTAGCATGATGCGACTCATGCATATGCATCATCTCTAATTTGTACTAGCATGATGCGTCTCAAGACATATGTATCATATCTAAGTTGTACTAGCATGATGTTGAAGCATTGTATCTAAGTTGTACTAGCATGATACATCTCAAGACATATGTATCATATCTAAGTTGTACTAGCATGATATAGATCAACACTCCCTCTCAACCAAGGGAGCAATTTCCACAAGTCCTAGCTTGTCCCTCAAGTATGTAAACTTTATCTTGGACAGAGGCTTTGTCAAAATATCAATTGTCTACTCATCGGTGGAGATGTACTGGAGAATCACTTCTCCCTTCTAGACTTTATCACGAATAAAATAGTACTTGGTCTCAATGTGCTTCGACTTGTCATGGAACACAGGGTTCTCTGAAAGCTTCACACAACTCTGATTATCACAATATATCATAGTCGAATCTAGCACCATATCAAATAGTCCAGAAACCAGCGTACGAAGCCATACTACTTTCATACAAGCATCACAAGCTACAATATACTCTGCTTCTGCAGTGCTTAGTGCAACAAACTTCAGTTTCCTACTAGCCCATGATATCATAGCAAAGCCCAAACTGAAACATATACCAGAAGTACTCTTTCTGTCATCTGCACTCCCTGCCCAATCTGAATCAGTAAATCCATGTAGTTGTACGTCACCGTTTGAGGCATATCTCAAACCATAATTTAGCGTCCCATGAAGATATCTCAAAATGTCTTTTGCAGTTATCCAATGCTCATGTCTAGGTTCCACCTGGAACTGGCTCAATGTGTTCACAGCAAAGAAAATGTCTGGTCGAGTATTAACCAAATACATTAATGAGCCAATCAATTGTCGGTACAGGGACGAGTCTACTCGATCATAATCACGTGTTCACAGCAAAGAAAATGTCTGGTCGAGTATTAACCAAATACATTAATGAGCCAATCAATTGTCAGTACAGGGACGAGTCTACTCGATCATAATCACGTGTTCACAGCAAAGAAAATGTCTGGTCGAGTATTAACCAAATACATTAATGAGCCAATCAATTGTCGGTACAGGGACGAGTCTACTCGATCATAATCAAAGTCTCTCAACTTCCTCAGATCTGTCACCATGGGAGTTGCCATGGATTTGCAATCCATCATCCCAAACCTCTAAAGGATATTTACAACATACTTCCCTTGCCCTAGGAAGATTTCACCACACTTCTTCCATACTTCTAGTCCCAAATAATAATGCATGAGACCAAGATCCTTCATATCCAATTCAAAGTCTAACTCCCTCTTACACTGAATAATGAGAGGCTTTGCACCTGTCGGAAACAAATCATCAACATATAGTAGCTGGATCGCAGGTGCATCATTCACAACCTTGTAATAAGGATATGGATCATCATAGCTCTTGGAAAATCCAAGTCTCGTCAAGTAATTGTCAATTTGTGCATACCAAGCTCTTGGAGCTTGCTTGAGTCCATTCAAGGCCTTCTTCATACATGGGTTTCTCTCGGGTGTACCTCAAAACCTTGAGGTTTCTCCATGTATATTTCTTCCTCAATTACTCCATTAAGAAAAACAGTCATTACATCCATCTGATGTAAACTCCAAATCATGGATGTTGCAAGAGATATGATGGCTCTAATAGAGATGTATCTGGCAATTGGAGCAAATGTCTTATCATAGTCTTCTCCCTCCTGCTAGGAAAACCCTCTAGCCACGAATCTTGCCTTGTATTTATCGATACTTCCATCTACTGCATGCTTTATCTTGTAAACCCATTTTGAAGTGACTACAAACTTTCCTTCAAGTCTAGGCACAATTTCCCATACATCATTTTTCATGATGGATTGATATTCTTCCATCATAGTTTCCTTCCATTCTTTTTTCCACACCATTCTGTTGAGGATTTTGTGGGACAATTAGCTCCCTCCTAATCCTGGTTGTTTTACAAAGGCAACGAACTGCTTGGAGGTGTACTTTCCTTCATCATCGAACCTCAAGATCTGTATCTTCCGCTTAGTGAGGAGGTTGACATTGGTCCACACACATCTAAATGAACGATATCCAAAACTCCTTTTGCTTTACATGCTTCCTTTAGAATTGGTACTTGGTGAGATGTAATGTTCCCAAGCCAAATTTTTTGCTCGGAACACTAACTGCTCACTGTTTGTTATGTTTGCTTATGTATTTGCAGGTTTACTCACGGAGTTGCGCATTAGGGTTTCCTTGAGGTTGATTAAGCAATGGAATAATAGATCTGAAGCATATAATCATAAACAAGACAAGATACACAAAGAACACCAATATAGGACAAATAATGTCAGATCTGACCTTTATCTAGATAGTAAGAAGATCCTTTGAAAAAGAGATCTGCAAATGTGGAAGAACACTCTAATAATATCAAAGATGGGTTGCCAACCGATACAATAATAAGCAATACAATGATAATAGCCTCCCAAAGGTTGTCTGAGAAGAAGATCCAAGCCTCCAAAGGCTAACAACATGCAAGAGAAGACTGAAGATAGGAGATCCCAGTCCAATATATTGCAGAACCCCTCCAACTGGCTGAGTTGCACACTGCTCTAGCTGCTGATGAACCCTCAAGTTTCGGCCCTCCTCTTTATGTGCTCCAAATGCCTCCAAACTTTCCCATAATGTAGATCGGGCTAGTAGAATCCTCTTGACCAAGTTTCAAGCTAAATGGATGAGTTCTTCTCCTCCAACTGAGAAAACCCTCAATTGTTTTGCACCCTCATGGTTAAACCCTCATGGTTTGACTGAATCAACAAGATATCGTTCTCCCCTCTAGGAGCCTCCAACTGCCACCAAAATCTCCAGGATGATAGATCAGGCCAATACGAACAAGCTGATGAAATCTCAAGATAATGTATGAAGATCTAGGCCAGTAAACAAGGGAAACCAATTCTTGCAATGCTCCCCTCTCTCCTCCAAGTCGTGCCAAGCTCCAAGAAATAAATTGCTAGGATAACCTCCTCTAGAATAGACTAGAAATGATGTTGGGGACCATACGAAGAAAACCTAGATCCTCCTTTGCCAAGAAGCTCTGTCCTTTCTCCAGATCGAGCTAAACTCCTCAAGGTGGTGCGCCCACCTAGCTGGAAACCCCCTAGGTTGCGCATTAGCTTGCCTCTGCCACTAGATCATACCACTGCAACACTGTAGAATGGTGTGGGAGGATTATTTCACCTCCGGGACCAAGCCTGGATCAAGGAAGGTGGAATCTTTCACCACCGAGTTGATCTCTAGGGTTTTAGACTCAAAACCCTCAAAACTGCTTGTGCTCAAGAGCTCCAATGCAAAATAGATAATAATCCAGCATGCCTTAGAAGTGCACCCTGCCCTTTCTTTTATAGCTCCAATCTATTCATTTGTTCAGTTAGTTAACCCCTAGAGTTAACTCTTAACTTTAACTCCCTTTTCTTTTCTTTCATTGAGTTACCCTTTTTCACACAAAATCAACTCAGTAATAGAATGTTATGCTTATGAAGTGTCTTCTGGTTGTCTTTGTCCCCAAGATGCCCGAGACTATAGTCTAGTGGGGATAGCTAGACTACTTAGTCTCTTCGGACCTCTTCATCAAGAGGTGGGGGACATTACAGTCTCCCTTGCTACAAATTGCTTGCCTGCAAGCAATTTTGGACCTGTCTCCTGGATCAATTGTTCCCCTTCTCAAGTGGCATCCTCCATGGGTAGGCTCTTCCACTTAACCAGATATTCTCTGATGCTTCTTTTCCTCAACTTCTTCTCCCTGACTTCAAGTATCTCATCTGGTATTAGTACCAACTGCCCTTCTTCATCCATAGGTGGCAATTCCTCGATAGGAGTGATATGCTTGTCGATGGCCCTCTTCAAACACAAAACATGGAAGACATTGTGTATTTTGTTGCCCTGTGGTAGATCCAACTCATATGCCACAACCCCTATCCTCCTGTTGACTCTATATGGATCGAAAAAATGAGGTTGGAGCTTCTCTGTGCCACTTCTCTTAATGGATGCCTGCCTGTACAGTTGAAGCCTCAAATAAACCAAGTCACCGACCTCAAATGTGCGTTCAACCCTGTGCTTGTCTGCCTGTACCTTCTGTTGATTTTGTGCCCTTTGTAGGTGGTCCTTCAGTTCCCTAAGTATGTACTGACTTTGTTGAATCCAATCCTAAACCATGGGAGCCCTGTTGTCACCAAAGGAAATCTTTGCAAATGAGAGGGGGTCATAGCTATATAAGGCCCTAAATGGTGGCATACCATTGGACATATGATGGGTGGTGTTGTAGCAATATTCCCTCAAGTGAAGCCATTTAACCCATGCCTTTTGTTGTCCTACCACATAATTCTTGAGGTAGCCTTCAACCCATGTGTTGACTATCTCTGTCTAGCCATCCGTCTAAGGGTGATAACTGGTACTAGGTGTTAGGGTCATACCTACTAACCTGAAGAGCTCCAATGCAAAATAGATAATAATCCATTATGCCTTAGAAGTGCGCCCTGCCCTTTCTTTTATAGCTCCAGTCTATTCATCTGTTGAGTTAGTTAACCCCTAGGGTTAACTCTTAACTTTAACTCCCTTTTCTTTTCTTTCATTGACTTACCCTTTTTCACACAAAGTCAACTCAATAATAGAATGTCATGCTTAGGAAGTGTCTTCTAGTTGACTTTGTCCCCAAGATGCCTGAGACTATAGTCTAGTGGTGATAGCTAGACTATTAAGTCTCTCCGGACCTCTTCATCAAGAGGTGGGGGACATTACATGAGATCACCTGCCTCACCACTTGATGGAGTCATCTGCTCCATGTTTGCGACTATCATTGTAGCTCCTTCTCAAAGTTATTGCCTGTGACCTGTCCAAAACAAGAACAACAAGAGCAAAAGTATTTCCAACAACATTTTCATAAGAACATATCTATGGTAACAAGGATCATAGAATTACCAAGGTGACCTGCCCAGGAACAAGAAATATCTCCTAGAGGGGATGTTAGTTCATCAAACAAGTGCAATAAGCATCTATATCAATGCAACCAAGTATACCTAGCAGTAATAGAACCTTTCAAAGATTGTTGTCACAACTATAATGTTTACTTGTACTGTGGCAACTATCAAACTTGATATGTGCAAATTGAAACTTAACAATTTGATCAATCAAACCTTGAACCTGGAGCCTCGACTGTTAGGGAGGGTGCGCTTTTTCCTCTGAATGTATTGAATCCAAGATCACCGCTTGGACAAGGTCTCACGTACATCTCCTACAAACACACTCATGCTTTGTTGAATGATATAACTTGAAAAGCATATACAAGTGCATACCTTTGAAATTTGTAGCATCGTTCAACTTGTCTTCTAATCTGAAACTAGACACCATCTTGAAAAGAAGAGGTTAGAAACTGAATAAAAAATGTTCAATGATTAAAACAAGCTAGAAATCCTGAAATTTCAACTTTGACCATAAAATAAATTTTGACCAAAAGTCAACCTTTGACTTTAACTTTGACCAAAAACTCAAACTTGATGTTTTTATTGGCTGAGGACACCATAGGGTACACTAGGCTAGGGCGCACTAGAATATCCAAAAATTAGGTCCAACGCTTCACTTAAGGTGCCCAAAGAAATAGATTAGGATTTGATGCAACTTCAAAATCAGAAACCCTAGTTGCAGCTACAATTGGTGCTACAATGAGCTTGACAAAAAAAACTCCCGCTCTACCTTCCAACGGTTCGATTGTTTTGAAGGTAGTGTGGTTCCATAACCTGTTAAAATATTCGATGTGCTCGTTTTACCATAGACAATATCACAATATTGTCACCCAACCATAGGCACGCAGCCACCCTTGAGCACCATAACCTTTGCTAGATAGAATGATTTCGGAAGAAGCACTAGAACCAACAGATAACTAAGAGAGTGATCTTTCTCCAAAGATAGCGCACTAGAAAAAGGTTCCAAAACCATAGAACAAGAACAATACTCAACTGCAGCAGTTGCAGTTGCACTTACCAAGAATACCACCAAGAGATACTAGAAGGTAGGGCACATATCTTAGGCTAGATAGCGCTAGAGAGAGACCAAGAATCACTCCAGAAGATCCACCATCCATTCTTGCAACGAGAGCTCCAAATTTGCACTATACTTGAGAGAGTGAGTGAAGTGAGTGAGTACAAATGAGCTCAAGTGCCCCCTATTTATAGTGGTTATTGTCACCTGTCTGGGTCGACTTGTCCTTTTAGAAGCTAATACTTTAATATTAATTGTTTTACTGAGCCGACTTGTCTTCTAGGGTTTTTACACATATGTTTAGGGTTTCTCTTGCTTCTGGAATATTCTCTTCTAGCCAAAGGTTACATAGGGAGGTCAATACCTTCTGCAGCTACAATAATATCAACACAATCAACATTGGAGAGTGTGAGAGTCAACTTGCTTGGTTTTGCTTGGGAAAAAGGAAATTTGTATGGAAAAAGAGGAGTGTTTTTACATGCTTATTTTGGGTAGCAAGAGGGGAGTTGAGTGCTGGGAAGAGCACCAACCATGTTGTGCTTGAAGGCAACCATTATTGGACTATGCTTATGCTGAAAATGTGGCCTATGTGCCTGTAAAAATGGGTTGCGTGCTCGTGGAGGATTTTCCTTTTGAGGAAATGGCTCAAGAGCTTTATGAAGGATGTTGTGAACACTCTTGGAGCAGTTGAGAGTTCCTAGAGTCCTCGGTTGTGAGATTCTTGGCCAACCAAGTGCATTGGAGCCCTGGAGGGAAGTGGGAAGGCCTGAGGGACTATGTGCAGTGAAGGGGTATCCCATTCCTTGGGATGTACAAGTTGTGGGGAAGAATGTTGGTGGATTGGAACTGTTGTTGGAGTAGAAATTGGGTTTTGGGCTACTGATTGCTGAGAGTGGACAACCAAGAGGGCCAAACTTCCTTGTGGACTCATAGCCTTAGCTTGGGGGTGGCTTGTTGTTGAGAGAAAATAAACAACAAGCATATGGCTGAGAGGAACATCCTTCGTACGCAGTCAATTGGTTATTTTATAAACATGATAAGTTTATGTTATGTTTATTATGTTATTCTGCTGTGTAAATGGTTTTATATGAATGTTGTGTTTGTTGTTTTGCTTGAACAGTTGCATTCATGTTTTAAAATATGTTTTTAGATGCATGTTAAACTATGGGCTTGTTACCCCTTTGTTTAGTTTATATGTATGGGGCGTTTTTAAATTTTGTGTTAGCAGGCGGGTATGTTACAGTGTTGAAGAAGGATGAAAAATGGAGAATGTGTGTGGGCTATCGACAACTTAATACAGGTCACAATTAAGAACCGATACCCATTTCCACTCATAGATGATTTGTTGGATTAGCAAAATGGAACAAATTATCTGGTAAGATCAACTTGAAATTTGAACATCATCATATTCGTATTAAGGTGGAAGATGCCTAAAAGACAACCTTCAATACATCCCAAGGATTGTTTGAAAATGGTCGGTGATGTCATTTGTTCTCACTACACCCTTGTGACATTCATGAGGATGATGAACAATGTGTTGAGGTTGTGTCTTGACTCTTTAGTTATTGTATATTTGGATGATATTCTTGTGTTCCACAAGACACAGGTGGAACACTTAAACCATAAGACAACCTTTAATACATGCCAAGGATCATTTGAAAGGTTGGTGATGTTGTTTGGTCTCACTAATGCTCTTGTGACATTCATGGGAATGATGAGCAAAGTGTTGAGACTATATATGGACTCTTTTGTTATTAGATATTTTGGTGGTACTCTTGTGTTTAGCAAGACTTAGGTGGAACACTTAGACCATCTTAACCAAGTATTTGTAGAATTACACTAAGACAAAGTATTGGTCAACTTGAAGAAGTGTACATTCAGGGAACACGAACTTGTTTGTCTTTGGTTCCTTATGAACTAAAATTGGTTGAGCATTTATATGGCTAAGATTGTGGCCATTGTCAACTAGCCTCCACATAAGATGTTACACAAAATGTTAAGTTTAATGGGAATGACAATTCCCTATGCATGTTTATTGCTCACTTTTCCCATGTTGTGCACTCACTCAAACATCAACCATGTCCAATTCAATTGGGGCACTTCACAATAGGCATTGTTAGAAGAGATCTAGTGAAAGGAAGTGGCTACTCCTATCCCACATTGCTTGACATACATAAATCTTTTGAGTTTGAGATGGATGCTTCAGGGTATGTGCCCATGATTCGATTATTCACAATTTTCTTTGTAGAATATCACACTCAATTGAGTGGTTTGTGGATGTTTTTGACCACAACCTTTGACTGCTAAATTATGCGCGTGCTCTTAGAAATGATAGAAAATCATAGCAAGGAATTAGGTTCATTTTGTAACGTATCAAAGTATTTAGTGGTCTTTTTTTTATCACCAAAGTGCATAGATTCTAAAAAAAAATTAGGAAGCAACAATAAATCATATATCTAGACAAGATAATAGTCGTATTAATTAAATTCCATGGAAACGGTGTTCCAAAAGATTCAATGGAAACTTTTTATCCAAGACCAAATGTTCCCTAGAATATTTAGGAATGTAAGATGAAAACATGACATAAGAAATCGGGTAAAATAGTTTTCAACAATTTGAACTTTGAAATGTCCAGTAGTCCATTTCAGTTAGTAAGCCTTGAAATGGACATGGTCAATACTAATACCTCATATTTATCTTGGGGGAATTGAGAGGTTAGAGAACCATGAAAAAAAAGAGCTATATTACAGTATGATATCAAAGAGGAATTGCTACCCTTTCAAAGCTTATTTTTGGTGGCGTATTGTATTTGATAGTTGATAATTATGTTCATCTGAGCAAAACATTTATATTATAATTTTATTCATCGACTTTATGTAAGATGAGCTTTATTGACACCATTTGATTATGTAAGATGAGCGTTATTGAGCTCATATGAATTATTTGATTATGTCTTAACACCATTCGATGGGGTATTGTTTATGATAAATGATTTATTTCTTCTAATCATAAATGGTTCACTCATACATTTTTCCATTGAGGTTATGGAAGGACGATGTTTAGTCACAATATAATACAAATAAAGTTAATTACGATAGATTTTACAAATGAAATTCATTATAATTAATTAATAAAGGATTTTCTGTTATCTTGGTTTGAGGCTCCATTGTAATCATTATATTTCGTACTTCATTTACAGGTTTCTCAAATTCGAGTACGAAAAGGATTGACAAAGGTTTCTTACACTATTGGGCCATGACATGGTGTACACTATCTTGAGTTATTAAGAAAGTTAAAATTGTTTTCTTTATTCTTGTTTGTATTTTGGTTTCAAAATATTTGCATTCCATCTAATCTCAAAAACAGAAATGAAATCCATCTTTAGTATAATATTTATGTTTGGTAATAGTTGTTAAGGCTTTAACATATGTTTTCAAGTGATGATTTTAAGGATGGAAATTTATTTTAAAATGTAGAAACTTTGGTGAATCTTACTAATTTTTCATATACCAACTATAAAATGTTTGGCGATATTTTTATAAAAATATTCAAATTTCTAAGGATTTTATATAGTTTGTATAAATTTTTGGCGATTTTTAAGGTAAAATAATTTTATCCTATAGAATTTGGGCGAATCATTTTTATAATAGAGAATTTTTTTTGGGGGGGGAACCATGGAAAATTAGCCCATGAGCAAAATTTAACCCCTAAAATCATCCTTGAATTGTTTTCTATGCAAGCATAAACATTTTTCATGTATAGTTGTAATAGAAGATTAAGTTGTCAAAGTGAATTCAAAGAGTTGATGTAGTCATTGTTGCCTTTAATAAATTTAAAGTAAAATTAATCTTTTATGAGCATGAAAAGCATATCACAATGGATAGCTTTGTTAGAGATTCCAAATTTAGCCCATGAGCGAAATTTAGCCCCTAAAATCATTCTTGATGTTCTCTATGCAAGCATAAGCATTTTTCGTGTATAGTTGTAATAGAAGATTAAGTTGTCGAAGTGAATTCGAAGAGTAGATGTTATCATTGTTGCCTTTAATAAATTTAAAGTAAAATTAATCTTTTATGAGCATGAAAAACATATCACAGTGGGTATCTTTGTTAGAGATTCCAAAATGTTGCATAATTACCATAAAAGTAACCAATAAGGCCATAAAGGCAACTAGTCCTATTATCCCTCATGATATCATGATGCTATGAAACCTTGTCCACCATTGGTATAAGCAAACATTTTCAAATTCAAAGTTCTTGAGGAGGCAACTCGGTGGTATCTCTCTAAAAGCAACTATAAAAGTGTCAGAGATGCAACGTGGGAGTGCCTTTTATAGTCTACAACTACTTCATCTCTACTTGAAGTTGTTTCCACCAATCAACCAAGAACAAGTGACTTATCAATGAATTGATATGTGTCAATGTTTTTAGAACCGAACCAGAATTGACAAAACCGGTCGGTTCGACCAATTTCACGGCCTTTCTGGTCCGATTCTAGGTTTAAGATCGTTTTTGGTTGATTTTGTACCAAACCAACCTTAAAGCACTGAATCGACTAGTTCTATACAGAACTGGTCAGTTTTGTACAGTGTTGTATGGAGTGGCTAGGGACCATCGAAACCTAAATTTAAAAAAACAATAAATTCATTTATTTGCAAGCACGATACCTAACCCTGGGGCCCTACTACTACTATTTAAAGAGCCCCCCCTACATTTCACCCACACTAGTAATTGGTATGGAACCAACTAGTTTTTTACAGTGTCATATGGAGTCGCTAGGGACCATTAAAACTTAAATTTCAAAAAAAAAAAAGTTATTTGTAATCTCAATACCTAACCCCCAGGCCCTACTAATGTTATTTAAAGATTTATCCCCGTCCATTTCAGCCATCCTAGTAAGTAAAAGTGAAATTATCCTTTATCTTTCATTTTCATCCTTTTACTTAAATTTTTAACATTACCATTAATTGTTTTAGGATGTTTGAGAGTGGTTCCAACCTCATTGGATTTCATATGGAGAAAGTAGAATTTCAAATCCTATTCAAAATTCAGTAGACTTAATAGTTTTCAGGATTGCAACGTTTCCACTATATGTTTTCATGTATAAGGGTATATAAATGGCATTTAATCAAGAGCACAAAGCCCTATATGTACCTTGACTTGTTCATTGACTTGTCACACTTTTATTAAATGCAACATTTCTTTTTACATTGACTTGTTCACATTTATTAAATAGGCTTTATTAACTAATATCGGCCTTTATTACATGGAAACTGTATTATTCTATCTACGTGAGGGGTTAGGGAGGTTAGGTCCCTAACACTTTCCCACCACAACAGAGCATGTTTTCATCTTCAAATGAGCAAGGGAATTTTTTTATGTTTCTTGGATTTGATAAATACCAAAGTAAACTTCCAATTGTTTCAACCAGCTATCCAAGACTTCAACATTAGTGTGTCCATCATACATGGGTATTTCAAGTTTTTCTTCAACTTTGAAAGGAATATGGGAAGATTAATAAAAAGAATGGTTTTTACCCAAATAATTGTATGTGGGCTCTTCTCAGTCTACCTTATCTTCTTCATGATTAGTCTCTACTGATTTTGATTCCCTGTCTTAATTCACCAACAACTGCGTCACGAATTTTGACAATGTAGTAATGTTTTTTCTCCAACTAAGAAAATATGACCTTTGAGTCTTCCTTGTCATCTTCTTCATGATGATTCCCCGCCATTGATGATACTCTGCTTCTCCGTAGGCACGGAAACAATGCTTATCCACTGTTTCAATATTGGTTAGGGGTGTTTACCATGCAGGTGTTCTCAAAGTCTTCAAAACTTGCTTTGATACCATATGATCCATATATGGTGGTTTTATGTCATGTTTGTTTCATCAACATAGATTGTTTATGAAATTGGATTTAGTTTCTATGTAAGGTCTCAGCCCTAAACCACATACATTAATTTGAATGCAATTGGTTATGCCAAGGATATTGTGTTGCAATTTGGAAAATGAGGGCGGATGGAATTCCATTCTACAAGTTTGTCACTCAGTTTTGATGAAAATCATTGCTTCCCTCTACCTTCGCCCTACAATTTGGATCTCCAAGCCCTCAAGACACAAACATAGTCAATGAAAATTATTTCAAAGATGTAATGGAACTTTAATAAAGCTCTAAAGATAATCCTATTATCATAGGATGTAGGTCATGATGATTTATGACATGATGCATCTGATCGATGCTGCCTCTTCTCGGATCTACAATTGCCTCGACCTTCGAATGGTTTTTCACAAGATCATTCCTTCCAAAAAATTGGCGTGGTCGGAATTTATTCCCTCCTTTGGACCTAAAGTTGTATTTCCCCTCTTTTGTTCGTAGAACCTGAAACCAAACTATGAAGGAGGACCTTCACTATTGGGATGTTTGAATTCCAATTTCCTCATGGCATCTTATACATGGTGATTGGAGCTCCCTGAAATCTCTATTACAAGTCACTATTTATATTGATTTGTTAAAATGAGTAGCTTGACATTTCATAAGGAGATAACATGGGGTGTCTCTTCATTTGATTGTGGCTTGATTAAGTTTGGCATGGATCATTGAGCTCATGCACAAAGATAGATGCTCTATTATGGTCTGAAACACGCGTTGAGAGCCCCATTTAAATCCCAACAGAATTGAAAAGGGGGAGCTTTATTTACTGCATCAAAGGAAATCTCATATGCCAATGACCAACAAAAGGTTGATTGGTTGTGTATGGAACTATAATAAAGATCCTTGTGTGCAAAACTCTTGTGTATAAGATAGGTAAATAAAAACAATGCTTGCCAAATGTGGGTGGGTGCTACAGGCTAGAAAAAAAATGCCTCAACAGAGTATGTACATATTCATAACCAATACATCCAAATCATAGAGTTTTCAAGTGCACAAAAACCCAATGAACACACACCAACCACGAAATTGAAACAATAACTCATAGGTTTCCACTTTTAATGGGGATTTTTATTATTCTCGTGAGGAAATTATAGAGTGAGATATGCACAGAATCTGTGTATTGTTACTCACTTTCAATACCCAAATTGTAGATTGCATGGCTCAAAAGCACCTTCACTCAATGTGGATAGACTTCTTGATTCCTTTGTCCATCGAACTTCGAGCAAGTTTCCTTCTTCGAGATTCCATGTCTGCCATTGTTCTCCCCCAAATTCTCCTTACATCTCCCTTCATTTCCCTCTTCATTACAACCCTCATTGTTTTAACAGGTTTCCTTTGGAAGGCCAACCATCATAATTATTTGTTTCCACTTCCATTTTGCCCAAAAGGGACCAAAAATAAAATAAAACAAAGATATGTTTATTGTAAAATTTGCAATAAGGTTTGACAAAGATCCAAGTCAAATCAATCACGCCTTAGACAATTTAGATCTAGAAAAGGAAATAGGGTTTCCACCCAATTCAAATGCAATTAGATTTTTAATGTCAATTGCCCCTCCATCATATGTAGACCCTTCAAATGAATGGATATATACTTGAAAGAAAAAAAGGAAAAAACGAAATCCATTACTCTTCAAGTCTGCTTCTAATTGCTTCAGAAGGCTAATTTATATCTCTAGAAGTTATAAACATAGCCAAGTCATCTACTAACCTTTGTCAAATTATCATGTGCTTGCAATGCTCTTTCAAATAAAAGATTAGAAAATCAAATAAGTTACAGGGGAAATTGATCATATATCTCCTTTGGTATCACATGTTTTGTTTCCAAGAAAAAAAATCATAAACCAATAATTTTGGGAAAAATCAAAATATACATATTTATGTGTCTCCTTAGCACTCTAGAGGACAAAGTCTCTCTATCATTTCCTAAGATGGAGGAGCTATTAAGTAACATCCTTCTAACAACAGTTCATTTAAATTCACAACAAAATTTCAATAGCTTTGTACAGTTTGGTATCCATGTATTTCTTAACGCGACACAATTTTCAAGCTATTTTTCTTTAGAAAAAAATAGAATTTGACATTAAAAATACCATTAAAAGGGAACTGCAATTTAAGATGATAATTAAATAGTGGATAATTATCATAAAGCACTTTTAAATTAAAGCTTTGAGTTAAAGAAAAACAAAACAAAGAACCATGGAAATTGGATTTTTTTAACATGATGCATTGTTTAAAGTAGAATAAAATAGACATTATATTAATGTCTAACAAAATTCCAGGGATAGTTTTGGTACGATTATACTCATATTACAACATAACTCAAATGAAAAAAAAAATCAAGACATTATTCCATTAAATGAATTATTACCATATAAAAAATAACATAAAAGTAAAAAAATACCATTGACAAATAAAGTAATGCTTTTGCATAATCACTAAAAACAAAAATAAATTAATACTATGTATTTTTTTTTTTTAAATCATAATTTTATTATTGAAAACAAAAAATTTACATTTCACGGAATGTCTAGTGACATTTTCATATAGCTACCTTGTAGAGAAATATAATTATTCTCCTATCTCAAAACATCAACGATACCAATTTGTAAACTATCTACAAATTTCAACCTATTATATTTCCTTCTTCTCATACGAGCATACATAATTAAAAATGGTGTTTCAATGTTCAAACAAAAAATAATAGTCCCCATATTACAATCCGTGCATATTTCCAGCATAATACAAAATTAAATAAGACATCTAAGGCCTTGACCATATGCAATAACTCATAGAAAAAACAAAGATAAAAAGAGGATGTTCATATTCAAAATTGTGACCACCAACAAATTCCAAGATAATCCATTACCCTTGTGCTAGTTGTATCCCTTCCTTAGATGAGGAATCAATTATCTAGTTCCTTTCCCTAAATACATGAACAAATGAAATTTAAGTAAATTCTTAAGCTCGACCAAAAAACTTGTTCAATAAATATTGTAACTAGAAATTCCTCATGATGGATTCCTTCCTCATCCAATGAATCACAAGTTGAGAGTCACCAAAGATTTGAAGCCTTAGAACACCCTTTTCTAAGGCAAAAAGTAAGTTCAATCTTAAAGCCATTAATTCGAAGACTTTATTTGAGCCAGTCCCCAACCCTACTTTAAACTTTAAGCAATGATCTTCCTTTAAGAATAAAGAACCCCCTGCTCCACAAAGCATAGGGTTCCCCTAAGTTGCACCATCAAAGTTAGCTCAAAGGTCTCAATCAATTTAACCACTATTATCCTCCTGGGATTAACCTACTTTTATTCATGAAAACAAGACAAAATGTTTAAACTATGCAAAGCGCATTGAAAAGAAATGATAGCTTGATCGTCAAAGAGGTTGTGGTTTCTAGCAAGCTAGATTCCTTGGGCTTCTATGAAAGGGGGGGCCTTTTGTTGAAATAATGTAACTGCGAAGAGTATTCTTATTATTATTATTATTATATTCATAGGATTAATCCCCATTGAGGATTAATCATGTCGGTAATTGTATTAAGACCAAATCCCCTTTTGCGGATCGGTCATCGGACAATTGTAATAGGTAGAATAAGAAGTCAGCCCCAACAATGATTATTGAGGCCCAGAATTAAATTAAAGGTGGGTTTACCCACCCAGAGTGAGAGGTCGGCCCTGCCAGTGAAACCCTTTCACACGTGCCATTCTTGTATATATAGGGAGGCTAGCGCCTCACTTTATCACACAACACACTTGCTCATTCTTAAGAAGCAAGTTGCAACTTACCAGTGAGAGAGGAGAAGAGTGGCGCATATTTTGGAGAGGACTATCTGTATTGGTTTGAGTTATCTCTTGAACATTGTATTGGCAATTTATGATAAGGAAGTTTTTGTTGGGTTTTCTTCCCCTAGAGGGTTTCCCGGGATAAATGTTGTGTCTCTTGTGAATGTGTATTTCTCAATGATCTTGTTCTTATGATGCTCTTATCTATTGAAATGCAAAGAACTATAATAATGGCATAAACATTAACATGGTATCAGAGCCAACCTGAAGAAAGCATATTTCGCAAGAGGAAAAATGTCACTATTGTAGTACCTGCAAATTAGGGTTTTTCAAAAGTGAATCTTTTCAGCCCTGAAACTACCTAGAAAGTTGCGCCCTCCCCCAAGGATTATTTTGGCACTTAGAGTGCACCTTTTCAGTGGCTAGATCTCCTGGAAAGTGAAACCCTAGTTTCACAAAGTACTAGAAAACCAGAGTACCAGAAGTACCAGAAAACCAAAAGCACTAGTCCAAAAATCCGCAGATCAAGTTTGAGGGGGTAAAAGTTGGTTTTTCAAAATTCTAACTACACCAGCATACTCGCCTCAGCTCAGCGCATCTATCCCCTGGATCAGAATTTCAAAATTTGAAAAATTTGAAAAATTAGGGTTTCCTCATAAAACCCTAAGTTGCAGTACCAGTTGTAGTTGCAGTCTCAGAACCAGTTGCAGTTGCAGTACCAGTTGCAGTTACAGTCGTAGAACCAGTTGCAATCGCCCTTGAAGTTATCTCAAGAGTTGGCAATGATTACCGCTACTACCAAATGGAGCCATTCCTGCAAATGCTATTAGAGGTATGTACTTACATATGTTTAATGGTTAAACCCTAAAGAGTATTTGCAAGAGAAGGGATCTCTTGCCATAGATCCAGAAGGATCTCAAGATCTAACACATCCAGAGGAATGATGCAACCTAGGTGTGATTATTCGGATATACATCTATTTGTCATGACATTATCTTAATCAGTGTTGCATGTTGAAAGCTATGATCAAATTATTAGAAGGATTAAAAGTTGATCATAGAGCTTATCCTCTAACCTAACATTTTGTCAAGTTAGCGTATTGTCTTAGTACAGAAGATAGGTTGAAGAAAGCACTCGTCACTTGAGTGAAGGAGACCTGGAAGAAAAGCAAGCACTCATTCTTGAGGATAAGGCTCCAGGTTTGATTAATCAAGATTCAAAGGTACACATGATAAATTGATGACTATAATTGAGATAGCAGTCATCGTAAAGTATTATAATTGATAGCATGTGAACATATAGAGGTAAATACTTTACCTGATACAACTAACACCTCCTCTAGGAGAAACCTTGTGTGTTAGTTCCAGGTTGCCATGGAAGAATGCTTGGTCCCAACACTATGAGAGTGTTGACCTCATTTCGTATTGTATTCCTTACCTTTAATCTTTAATTCAGATAAATTATAAGTGATAGCTCTAAAGGAGCTACTGTGATGATTGTTCATGCTATTGCTTTATATTATCAAGAGGGATATTATTCTTGCTTGTTGTTTTGTTGACCTTGCTCCAGGTCACATGAGGAAGCTATAGCAAAGGTTGCAGAAGGAAACGTGATAAAAGAGAGACCGTAAATGAAGTAATCATCATTGGAAGAGAAGAAGGTGACTTGCATAAGCTATAGGGTCACTCAGAAGTTTCCATGACCCACGCCATTGAAGAATCTTGGCATTGAAGATTAGCTCACTTCAACTACAAGGTGCTACCCTACATATGCAAAGCAGTCACAGGTTTACCAAGAACTCAAAGTTGACCATGAAGGCGTATGCAATAGGGAAGAACATCAAGAACCTATTTCCAAAGAGGGACAACAAGGCAGAAGGAGTCCTAGAACTCATTCATTCAGATGTGTGTGGCTCAAATGCCATCATCCTCCATTAATGGGTATGTATACTATGTATCATTCATTAATGATTATTCTCGTAAAAGACCTTGATATATTTGAAGTGTTCAGCAAGATCAAGGAATTCAAAGCCTTGATAAAGAACTCTTCTGTAAGGAAGATTAAGATACTCGGGTCAGATAATGGAGGAGAATATACCTCAAAAGAGTTCGTGAACTTCTGCAAAGATGTTGGGATCAAGATCCCCAACAAAACAGTGTAGCTGAATGGAAGAACAGAACCATGCTGGAAGCTGTGAAGATCAAGATCTTCCTATGTGCTTATGGGCAGAAGCAGCAATGACAGTTGTTTATATGCAGAACCGATTGCCCCATAGTGCACTTCGGCTCAAGACACCAGAAGAGATGTTCACCAGAAAGAAGCCAGAGGTAAGCCATCTCAAAAATATTTGGCTATCCATTGCTTATTCATATACCTAAAGAAAAGATAAACAAGTTGGACCCTTCAGGAAAGAAGGGAATATTTGTGGGGTCTCCAAGCCTTCATAATCTACATACCAGCTCACCGCCACATTGAGATCAGCAGGGACGTGACCATTGATGAAGAAGCGACACTTAAGAAATCAAGAAGATGCCAGCTTGAAAAAGTATATGAAGAGGAACCTATAAATCCCAGGATTGCAGAATCAATGAGGGAGGTTCCCAGAGCTACAGAATCAGTGAGGGAAGTCGTAACTTCCCCTGATGAGGAACTTCTAGAAGACCATGATATAGTAGAAGTTCAAGAACCTCCTCAAATGATCTTCTCCCATAAAAGAAAGTCTTCTTGGGCAAGAGAGTTTATTCAAGATGGAGAGAAGTATGGTGTTCTAGAAGGAACCACGAGACAGGTGAAAAGACCAAAGCCATTCTCCAGTTACACGGCTTTGATGTGTAATCTACTAGATGAAGAGCCTACCTGCTTTGAAAAAGCCATTCAGATAAAAGAATGGAGAGATGCCATGACAGAGGAATACCAATCCATAATGAAGAACAAAGTATGGGAAATAGTTCCCAGACTGAAGAATAAAGATGGAGTATCCTATAGATGGCTCTTCAAAATAAAACATGTTGTTGATGGAAGTATTGAGAAGTATAAAGCAAGATTTGTCACTCGTGGCTTTTCCCAAAAGGAAGGCATTGACTATGAAGAGACATTCGCTCCTATGGCCAGATACACTTCGATCAGGACCATCATAGCTCTTGCAGCTAAGATGAAGTGGAAGCTATACCAGATGGATGTGAAGACATCTTTCCTAAACGGTGTCATCGAAGAGGAAGTGTATATAGAGCAACCTCAAGGATTTGAGGTTGAAGACAGGAAGTCTCATGTCTGCAGATTGAAGAAAGCCTTATACGGATTGAAGCAAGCTCCCATAGCTTGGTATGGCCGTATAGACAGTTTCTTGATGAGCTTAAGCTTTACCAAGAGTAAAGCAGACTCAAATCTCTACTTCAAAATTATGGATAATGAACCAATAATATTACTACTGTATCTGGATGACTTATTCTTAACTGGAGAAGAAAATCTCATCGTTGAATGTAAACAGAGACTTTCCGCAAAATTTGAAATGAAAGACCTTGGCCTAATGCATTACTTCTTAGGTCTTGAGGTATGGCAGAGTCCAGAAAGGATCTTCCTTAACCAAGGGAAGTACATGGTCGAAATCTTAAAGAGATTCGACATGCTAGAATGTAAGCCCATGAATACACCCATGGAA